>JADRCD010225571.1:10909-27125 GCA_019843815.1 Montemys delectorum | reverse complement strand
GGAGTTAAACATGTAAATGGAAAGGCTATCAACCGAAAACCATGTCCAGATGTGCCGGAAGTTAAAGAACAGTGAAGTGGTAGTAGAATTACAATGTACACTGGAGACAACCAGAGAAAGACACTCTCAGGGTCCAATAAGCTGGACATGTTCCCCCAGACATGACCTGAGTTACCCATTTCTGAAGGTCAATTATGGAATTTAGCCATAGTAGATCTGTTCTTACCAAAAGTCTACCCCAGATCATGACATCGTCTGCAGCCCATCAGAGGGACGGGGTGGTTTCCTGTTGCTTTAATACATAATTAGTAGCTGCATCTTTTGATTGCCCTCGGCTCTGAAGCCTTGGTCTCTGTGGAACCTCTGCAGCATCCGAGCTTTGGCTGGCTGGATACCATGGCAACAGCTGCACTTCCAACACTAGAGATGTGCCTGTTTTTCTAAAAGCCTGGCACTAGCCTTCCTTCCACTTCTTTCCCTTATTAAATCAGGCTACCAGACAACTAGACTATCTCTAATTACCTAGCCAGATGAGCTCTGTGGTTTGAGGATATTCAGTAGAATTTTCTGTTCAGGATTGTGCTTCATCAAGATAGAATGTTCTCGATTTAGCAAAGCACTACCTCTGGAGGGAAAGAAGGATATTTAGACTTCCTTCTCAAAAATGCAGATTCTTTTGGAAACTGTTGGCCAATTCTTATCTTTCTTCTTCAGGAGACTGCACCTCTACCAGGAAATAAGCATCCTGAGTGAACGGTTAGTTCCAGAACCTTACGTTGTTTGAAGGCTTCTGGAAATGACAGAGATTGTATATGACTTCTTTTCCCTAGGTCGGTTTAACCACTGGGCACCTTAGTACCTCTCTACATTTAGCCTTTAACTTTTATTGGCTCCATTTGTTGTGTTCCTCACAACTGTGGTCTAGGATACAAGAAAATCCCTGATGACAAATAGTAAAAACCAAGACCAGAAACTTTGCCTACACGGAACCTTGAATAACCAGAGCCCATTGAGTTTCCCTTACCAAAAAAAGAGAAGAGAAGGGTAGATATACATTTTTTCTATTTTGTAAAAAATTTCAACTATGGTAGCATCATTAGTTTAGAAACAAATGACAGGATCCTATTTGATTGCTTCAACTCCATCCTTTCATTGTGGGTGAGAGACTGGTGAGTAAATTAGGACTCAACCTTTCTGAGACACTCTACTGCTGGGAGGAGAACACCAGGTGGAGTCAGGAAATGAGAACTCACTGAAGAACTCTCCCCTCAAGGGATAGAGTCAAGATAGGCTAGACCTAGGCCTAGGACCTTTGCCATGCGGAGAAATTTTAAATCTTTTCATTTTCCCTCTGGAGTTCCAGTAAAGTGAGGCTTAGTTTATAAATGAACTCATGAGAGATAGGAAGAAAGTGAAATACAATTTATTACATCCCTGAGTGTGGAGGGGAACACACAAAGCATGAGTCTTAAAGAATGGCCAGATGGATGGCTGATGTTTGTAGATCATTCTGAGTTCAAGACAAAAAAAATGGGGCTACTCTGTCCTTAAGAGGAAGGAGGCAGTGAGCTATGCAAGGCTGGAACAGGAATATGAGGTGAACAAATGTCACTTGATCATACAGAAAACATTTCTCAGTCATCCTTCCTATATTTTCCCCAGGTTTTTAAAAAGTTACATTATTTATCTATCCATCATCTATCTATCTCTATGTATATATGTACATATGTATGTATGTATGCATGTATCTATCTATCTATCTATCTATCTATCTATCTATCTATCTATCTATCTATCTATGAATCTATCTATCTTTCTATCTATCTTGTTTGTAGAGAGTGGATAAGCATGCACATGCCAAAGTATGCACGTAGAGGGAATCAATTCTCTTCTCTGACCCTGTGGGTCCCAGGATTGGAACTCAGGTTGGGCTCTTGGCATCAAGCACCTTTACCTACTGAGCCATCCTACTGGCTGGGAGATTATTTTATAAAGATAAAAAGGAGTTTTTGAGAGAAAACACTTTGTTTATGTTCCTTGCTTACTTTTCTAATGTAGATTAGATGGAAATTCTTTCACATAAGAACAGACCGTTTGGACCTATTTCTGTCTAGAGTTTCTCTGAGTAACCTTTTAAAGATCTGCAGCAGAAATGCTCTTTAACAAGTATAAGGTGTGCCACCATTGTTAGTGGAAGGATGACTTTAAGAAGTGTGCTCGGACATGCTTTGTCCACTGGTTGGTGCTTTGGCAGAGAGAGAAAAGGGCTGTTGCTAGATGTCCTGATCAGTAGTTGCTGGCAGCAGGACACCAGACATTTCTCTTTTTCCACAGTAAGAATCAAGTGATGCTTGAGAATAGTGTGGGTGGTAAAATGGGTATGCAGCGGCAGCAGGCAGCAGCAGGGAAAGAATTCAGCAGGGACAAACAAAGCAATCTCAGCGCTGGGCATGTTGAAGAGTAGTGCTTATCGGCAAATGTGCAAGTGTGGCCTCCTGAGCAGAATTCAAGAGGGCAGTTTCAAGATGCAGGAATGATGGACCACACCAGGAAAACCTGTCTAGCTACTGTGGTCTGGTAGGAACCCAGATATAGCACCTGTTTAAGTTACAAGTCTAGCTGTTACAGTAGAAGGAATCAGGACACATGGCAGGGATGAACTCTAACCAGGCAGTGAAGGTCAAGGGACGCATCCTAGAGTAGGTGATCATCTGAGTTACCCTTGAAAGCACAGAGGAAGGCTGTGGGTGAGGGGAGGCTACTTAGGAGGGCATGGCCTGTTAATTTTATTTTCCAAAGAACTAGTTCTAGTGTTGAAACCTGGTCAAACTTGGGATAGAGAGCTGCTATGCCTTAGGAGGTTCTTAGATGACTCTAGCAAGCATTATGACAGGCTAAACTAGGTCTTAACAATACTGCAAGTGCTCTTCTGGACAAGACCACACTGTAAAAACCCAATGCAGTTTCTATAATTGTTGGGAGTTATTATAACGTTCAAGAAAAATAAAAGGTTCCTTTGCTGGAAATGGGTTCAAATCTTGAAGCTCCCATCCACATACTGGCCACACACACACACACACACACACACACACACACACACACACACACACAAGAATGTATATTGCTTGTCTGAGTGCCCTTTGTAAAGAATATTATCAAAGAGGGATAATACTACCAACCTAAAGCTTCTGTGATGGCCAAGTGTAAATGAGGTATGTGAAGAGTTACACACATTTAGAATGAGACTATTAGATTTTTCCTGCTCCTCTCATGGAGTGTATATGGCAGTATGCCAGGATATAGCTGTGACTATTATTTTTTTATAGAAAATCTTCTTTCCATTTCTTTCCATTTGAATATTACTATGGAGACAACATGGCTGTCCCATGAAACCTAGGGGAAAAGGGCTAAATAATAATCTGTTGTCATTCTCATCTTATGAATTTTATGCCTACATGAATATAAATTTGGTAAATCAAAGAGATGCTCCATTCTTAAATGTAATTTTTAGCAACTCCTTTCCAAGACCTTTTCATGAGAATTTAAAAGGAGATGGAAATATGATAGAATAAACTTTTTAAGGAAACAAAGAATACATCTGAAAATCTTGCAGATAAAGCCTATTGATTGACTTCCAGATATTTTAACCAGGTGCAACAATTTAACACTCATTATAATAGCGGTCCTATTTTGTATTCATGAGCTAGATGTGGAATGCAATGATCCTGCTGCTCAAGGAAGCAGGAGCATGTTCAGTTCTAAGGAGGCCAAAGCTAAATTCTTATTTAAAAAAACAGTCACTCAATTATTCCTGGTGGAGAACATGGAATAATAAAGACTGTGCTTTGATCTTTGGAAGCATACTTAAGAGACCCCTGGAGGGGTTGTTAAAACCCAGGCAGCTGGGCTCCAGTCATAGAGTTTCTGATTCACTGGATGTGAGGTGAGGCATGGGGCATTACATTTCTTTTTTTATTATTATACTACATTATATTGTACCGTACTATAATCACATGTATGTTGTGTATATGTGTGTGATGTATACATACTTGTGTGTGTGTGTGTGTGTGTGTGTGTGTGTGTGTGTGTGTGTGTGCAGCTGTGCACACCCATTTGTGGGAGCCAGAGGAGGATGCTGGCACTCCTGCTCTGACATTCTCCACCAAATTTACTTGAGACCAAGTCTCTGACTGAACCTAGGGCAGCAGGCAGCAAGCCTCACTGATCCTGGTGTCATCCCATTACACAGGTGCCCCTGGGCCATGTGCTCTCATCCCATTACACAGGTCCCCCTGGACCCTGGGGTCTCACCCCATTACACAGGTGCCCCTGGGCCATGTGGTCTCATCCCTATTACACAGGTGCCCCTGGACCATGGGGTCTCATCCCCATTACCCAGGTGCCCCTGGGCCATGTGGCCTCACCCTATTACCCAGGTGCCCCTGGGCCATGTGCTCTCACCCCATTACCCAGGTGCCCCTGGGCCGTGCTGGACTTTTCATGTGGGTACTGGGACTTCGTTCAGGGTTTTGCAACAGGAGCTCTTACTCACTGAACTGTCTCCTAGCCTGGAGTCTGCATCTGTAAGTCCTTATCAGATACTTGTGTTACTTTGATCTGGCTGGCATCACAAAGCACCACAGATCGGAACTAAAACAATAGAAATTTATTTATTTTCTTACAATTCTCAAGAATGAGAGGGCCAGTATCAAGATGCTTGACTTTCCCCCCTCCCCTTTTAGAAATTTTCTTACTTTTTCCTCATATGGTAAGGTAGGCTTGATAATACACATTTTAGGGAACCATAAATATTCTGTGCATTACATTCTTGTTTGATCTGTAAAATATATGTTTTTCTTATGTGCAAAATGTATTCATTCTATTCATATGTTCTACGTCATGTCAACTCATTGAACCATCAAGCTTTACATTTAACATCTAAAGTCTTAATGAGCTGTCATAGAAATTAGTTGATATTGAGGCCCAATACATCTCAAGGAAAAATGCCCTTTTTGGTATGAACCTGTGACAGCAGACAAGTGATTTTCAAGTGCAAATTTGGAGCAGGCAAGGGGACAGACATTATCTAGAAGGAAGAAAGGAGTACTGGGTCTAACCAAGCCCCAAATCAAGAGGAATTCCATGAGTTCTTAAGGCTTTTAATAAACTTCCATCCATCCTCTGCTCTACTTGCTTACTTGGTAGATTGGCTGTCATTTTGGCTCAACAGGGAACTACCCTTGTATTCTGGGAAGGTTCTAAATCCTCAAACAAGAAGGAGTGAGTGTTATTCTTTGGGCTGTTTCTCTGAGTCATGGCCTTGATGGTTTCTAAATCACCTTCATGGCCATTCATGCTTTTATTCATTAGTTTTTTCATTGAAACATAAAGACTGCTCACATCTGGATAGGTCTATCTGCTTTCTAATGTTGCAGTAGAACCTCTGTAATTCTCTTCTATTTTGTTTTCAGATGCCTCAGTTGATAAGATCCCTTCTGTATTTTCTTTTCAAATGACTACGCCATATACACCTGGCCTCTTTATCCATCTTTATAAAGTCTTGAGCATATTATATTTTACTTCTTGCAACATATATGCGTATATATGTATATTGCATATATATATATATAATTTCATAAATGCCTAAGCTCTTTTTCCTTAAAAATTCTTATTATTTCTATCTCCTCACATTGTATGTTATTAAGAGTAATATCACTCCTCGACACTGTAGAAATCTCCTCAGCTAAATATCTAATCTTATCACTTGGAAGCTCTACTGTCCACAAAATACCTGAACAGCCTTTCCTATGTTCTTTGCCACCTTTCAACAAAGACTGGCTTTCCTGTAGTTCTCAACAGCCAGGTCTCTTCCTACTGAGATCTTTAAAGAGTGACCTTTAGCCACCAATATCTCTCACAGCAGTCTATTTCTAGCAACTTAGGTTGTTTCTAGAATGTCCCTTAAAATTCTTCAGTTCCACTTTTCAGTCATAAAGCTTCATCTACATTGTTAGGCATTTGTTAAAGAAGCATGACATTTCTTGGTAGAAAAACCTATATTCTTCTGTTTTATCTCCCATAAGAAAATGTCATAGATTGGTACAGCAAATATCAGATATCTTTTTTCTAGTTTTGAGACTGCTGTCTGATCCTATCACTGGTGAGGGCTTCCCAGCCTCCAGAGGGCTATTCTTTTATTGTCTTCGCAGGTAACATTGCCCAGGTCTCATCCCAGACTCATTGAATCTGCTTAAACAAATCCTCCGTATGGTGCTGATGCCTTCTATAGTTGGAAAAATCATTGCATTACCCCACTACTTTTCTAGTTTCGATGAAAACTTTAAATCCTAAAATTCTCATTTTGATTCTAGGTTAGGAAATGAGATCTTTCAATTTTATTAAGATATTTTTAACATATAAAATTGTACTTAAGATTTGTAGCTTCATGTTTCAAACATGTGTACATTATGAAATGATTCTCATTCAAGCTAATTAGTATAGCCATTAACTCTACATTGTGAGGCATTTTTTTGGCGTGTGTGTGTGTGTGTGTGTGTGTGTGTGTGTGTGTTTGTCTGCTGAGTCACTGCCGCTATGCTGTTCCAAGCAGCAAATCTCTACACCTCCAGCCTACAGTTCCTTTAGCAATTATTAGGACAGTAAATAATGACAACCCAATTGCTGAGCTTCCTGCTGTACTTCAGAAGGTATTTCCCACGCCCACCTATGAATAAACCATATGTTTTCACATTTTGTTTCTTGCTAGTGTCTAAGGGAGACTATGAGATCTGAAGCATTGGCTAATCTGTTTACCCCTAGCAAGGGCTGAACTTCTCTCTTTCCCACACCCTCAGCTTGGCCACGGTGCACTAACTCACCTCCTGCTATCGCCTCTGTCCTGCCAAGCACTTCAGTGGCTCCTGAGCATGGGTATGTTGTCTACAGATTTGGCGAATATCTTGGACTTCACTTCAGAATTTTCCTGTTCTCCAGACAAACAGAACTAATATTAAACATCAATTTAGTGGGAATGATGCTGGAGAGTATGCAAGTCATTTAGAGTAAGGCAAAGGGAATCTTAAAACTGACCTTTTCTCTCCACATTTGTTCAAATGCCTACTCAAAGACCGTAGGCTAACAACTAGCTTATTTTGTTACCATTAAAGTGAGCCCTTTAAGAACTTCTTTGCTTTAAAATTAAAAAGGCAAAGTGACATCCCTGATAACCCAGCCTCCCAAGTGACATGCACACAACCTATAAAGGTTGAGAAGGAAAAGAAATTCTATGACCTGTAAGATTCAATGATTTTTTTTTTTATACCGGTAGGCCAGTAACAAGGGTGGAGCAGACACCAGATATGTGTGCTCTAGTTCAATTTAATTTTGTAAGATAGACTACAAGATAGTGGAAGATTCCACAGATTGAGGGATTAGTCCCCAAGACAGGCCCCAAGTTTAGACTCCAGTTGCCATCCCTGGTTTGTGAGTTGTGCATATGACCAATGTCTTTGGATAAGGGTTTCTGCTGTCTCTCCCTAAGGTGAGTTTGTTTGAGACGCTCACAGAGCTCAAGGAAACACATCTACAGATTTGTTATGAGGAATCTTACAAAGGATGCATAAGGAAATGGATGTGCAAGGCACGAGGAAAGGGGAGCAGAGCTTCCATGCCCTGTGTATCTAGAGAACTCTATAGAGCTTCTATGTGTTCCGTTATGTTGAAATTCTCAGAACACTGACAGCTGTGCAGAAATGTGATTTAACTAAACACTATGGTCTAATGCTTGTAGACCAAGGGAAGAAACGTCCAGATTCTTTTTGACCTTTCTGTTTAGCATTTCTAAGCCTGAGGCATGGAGCTCTTGGAGGTAAGAGTGGGATGGCATGGGTATGTGGGGTGCATCATATGATAATTTCTTTATAGGCAGCTCTAATACAGAAAATACGGGGATATAGAGAAAAATCTGTAGTTTTTCTGGCATGCTTTGGGCAAGGAAAAGAATCATTTCTGTGGTCCATCTTTGGGAAGGATGAAAGGAGGCCAGGAGGCCAGAGGGAGAGGTTTTGCTTCCTGTGGCTTAGAGCTCTAACATAACAACAAAAGACTTTTATCACCTTTTTGTAGCTGATTCTGGGACTAAGAGAAATAAGTCAAACACTTTAATCCCCTAGTCATTTAAGAAAGAACAAGGCCACACAAGTTTTGAGCCAGGACATGAGAGCAAAACTCCTCAGAGTGCGTGTTATAATATCACAGTTCAGAGAATTCAGTATCTTAAAGAAATAGCTCATTGCAAGGCAGGAAGGAGCCTTACCCGGGAAATAAACTGGTGGCCATCAACTGGATTGTGAATCCATCAGATTGCAGAGCGGAGGGAAATAGAGGACTGCTGTTAAATAGTACGTACAGAATTTTGTTTCATGACCTTGAGCCAACTAGCACACTTGTCCTTAAACTCAGGAAATTCTCAGATAAGGAACTTCCCCAGAGGGGCCAATATTAGGCTCACAAGCATAATGAAAAGGAGTGGGTCTTTAGGAGCCCAAATGCTTTGTGTACTTTTATAGTCATAGAGTAAGCTTACTATAAGTGATGACTTTTATTCTCCAGTGGTAAGTTCAGAGGAGAGTCACCATAAAGTATTGTCATCTACAGTTGATTTTAAAAACCAGTTGCTGGGCCATTATAGTACAGTGTAGTAGAGTGTACCACTCTAATCCAGAGACCTTAGTAATAGACTGAGACAGTGCAGAGTAACCTCTCTAAGGCTGGCCACAAGTTCTCTGCTTAACACTTCTTAATAGACTGGGTGAAGTATGTTTTATCTGAGCCTAGAGGAACCATCAGGAATGTTTCCACAATGTCTATCATCTCCAGAACAGTTGTATGTACCTGGGGATGCAACTGAACCTGTAAAGAAAGCAAAAGAGAAAGCGTATATATACAATTCTATACATGGATGTACATACATATACATACATATACATACATACATACATACATATATGTATTTACGACATCTTTAAACACTGGAACACTCTAAATACTAATACATGAGCAATATAATATATGAAGACTTTGAAAATAACATACTTCAAAAAAAAGAAAAGAATATACTTCAAAATATATAAAAGATGACAAATCTATCATAATTATGTGTACTTATTATATCAAAGATTTGACAACTATTTTCTGTTACAATATTAAAAATGAAAACATGGCATTTTTTAATATTGAAGGAATATTTTGAAGCACATAGAAGTGGCATTAACAGAGGTAACTATAATCTACATAGCAACACCTCAAGGGAAAGTGCTTTCTGGATCATCTGCTAATTCATGCACTATTCTAAATAAACCAGAAGAGCAAAATACTATGCAAGACTTTTTAGTGCACAATAAGTTGTTAAATAAGATGAAATCACCTTCCAACAGTTATAAAAGAAATGAGGCAGTCCATATTAGAAATATGTTAAA
Source organism: Montemys delectorum (assembly GCA_019843815.1). Classification (NCBI taxonomy): domain Eukaryota; kingdom Metazoa; phylum Chordata; class Mammalia; order Rodentia; family Muridae; genus Montemys; species Montemys delectorum. The sequence goes on along the minus strand of JADRCD010225571.1, from coordinate 17,649 downwards.
GAAAGAAAAAAAAACTAGTTGAAAACGGAAGAGAAATCAACAATGAGGCTGGTGTAGATTCATGCTTCGTGACTGGTGGCACCACAGATCACTTCCACCCCTCATAGGTAGCTGTGTTGTTGTTCCTGGATGTAGAGATAAGGTAACTGGGATCGAGGGAGGCCATTTAGTTTTCTCAAGGTTGCATTGTATAGGCCATTGAAGTAGGGATCTGTTCCCATGTTTATCATCATTATTATTATTGTTATTATTATTATTATTATTGTTATTATTATTATAAATCAAGCCCAAAAGTAACTTGTTGACATTAGTTGTCAACTTCGTATCTAGGAGGCAGACTTCTGGACAGACTTGTGAAGGATTGTTTAGATTGAAAAAGTCCATGGGGTATTGTCTTGATCGAGTTAATTAAAGTGAAAAGACACATTTTGATTATTGGTAGGACCATCCCATGAGCAGGGGTTTCTGAGCACCTTATACATAAAATGGAGATCCTAAACTGAGCACAAGCAAGCATCATTTATTCATTGTTCTCTGCTCTTGACTGTGGATGTGCCAGTTACTTCAAGTTCCTGGTGCCTTGACTTCCCTTCAGTAATGGACTGTAACCTGGAATTGTGTATCAAATAAATGCTTTCTCCCAGAATTGCTTTTGTCAGGGTATTTTATCACAACAACAGGAAAGAGACCACAATAATGTCATGGCAGACAGATTAGAAGATTCTTATGAAACCACAGGCACATAATAGATTTCAATAGGGTCAAAACCAACCAAAAGATGTCAATATACTTAACATTATTCTGCACCGTCTGCACAAGAAATAATTTAAATGGAGACAATAAGCAGAATAATATCCTGAGTCTTGGTGAAAATAATCAAAAGCTAAATTTTTTTCCCTACATGGTTGAGATTTCTCAGCTGGTTACTTTATGTTAATAAAATTGCCTGTTTTGAAGGCTTACCAGAATGAAGAAAGCATAACCACCCTAGCACACATACACAGGTACACATGCCCAACAAATGAATGAATGAATGAATGAATGAATGAATATATAAATGTAACACAACTTTTAAAAAGACAGTGAAGTCTACACATAATAAATTTAAAAATATTTGATATGTGATAATCATGCATAAAATGTTTTTTTACAATATTAAACGATATTTTCTTTATAGCATGTAAAATTGATTAAGCCCCCTGCTCAACCAGAGGTTATGCAGGTTAATATAATTCTAGGTAAGCTGTTTGCTTGCAGACCTCCTCTACCCTAACCCACCCTATCCCTAGCACACACACCTCTCCCCTAGGCAGATACCATTTTGACTATAGGCCATGCCATCTACCAGAAGTCCAGCCTGCAACTTGGATGGAAGAGTCCCTACTCAACCACAGACCACACAGGCCTTAAAAGAACAGAGAGGAAACAGAAACTGAGGGGAAAAAAACACCCATCCAACAAAGACAAACTCAGAAATAGGCACCTACACCTATAATCACCCCAAACCTAGTTACCTAGATGCCAGCATAAGAATCCAGCCAAGGCAGTGTGTCACCAGCAGAGCCCAACTATCCTACGATAACAAGCCATGACTACTTCAACATAGCTGAAGCACAAGAGAGAGACCTTAAAACCAACTTTATGAAGATGATAGTTGCCCTTTAAGAAGAAGTGAACACATTCTTTAAATAAATAAAGGGCAAACAATACAATAGAGTAATTGAATAAGTTCTTTAAAGAGCCAAGAAAGGCAAGAAAAACAAACAAACAAACAAACAAACAAACAAACAAATAGTTGAAGGAAACAAATAATACTGTTCAAGATCTGAGAATGAGAATAGAAGTAATGAAGTAAACACAAACTGAGAAAAGTCTAGAAATAAAAAATCTAGTTATGCAAGCAGGAACTACCGAGGCAAACATCAATAAAGGAATAAAAGAGATAGAAGAGAGAATCTCAGGATTTTCAGATGTGGTAGAAGAAATAAATATAATGGTCAAAAAAGTTGTTAAATCTAAAAAATTCCTGACACAAACATCCAGGAAATCGGGGACACTATGAAAAGAACAAACCTAAGAGTAATAGAAATAGAAGAAGGAGAAGAATCCCAGCTCAAAGGCCCAGAAAATATTTTCATCAAAATCATAAAAGATAATTTTCCTAACCTAGAAAAGGAGATGCTTAAAAAAGCACAAGAAATATACAGAACACCAAATAGATTGAACCAGAAAAGGAAGTCTCCTCACCACATAATAATCAGAACACTAAACATACAGAACAAAGAAAGAATATTAAGAGCTACAAGGGAAAGAAAGCAAGTAATATATAAAGGCAGACTTATTAGAATTATACCCAACTGGTCAGTACAGTCTGTAAAAGATAGATGGTTCTAAACAGATAGCAAATATGCCAAACTAGCCTATTATACCAAGCAAAACTCTCAACCATTGTAGATGGAGAAAACAAGATGTTCCAAGACAAAGTCAAATATAAACAATATCTGTGCACATGTCTAGTCCTACAGAAAGTACTACCAGGAAAATTCCAACCCAAAGAGGTTAACTATATCCAGGAAAACAGAGGAAATAAATAATCTCAGACCAGCAAAAAGGAAAGAAGGGAAACAAACATACACCAAACCTACCACCACCACTAAACAAACAAACAAACAAACAAACAAAAAAAACCAGGAATTAACAATCATTGGTCACTGATATCTCTCAATATCAATGGACTTAATCCCCGAGGAAAAAGACATAGAGTAGCAGAAAGGATACATAAACAAGATCCATCTTTCTGCTGTATCCAAGAATCACACTTCAACATTAACAAGACATTTCTTCAGAGTCAAGGGTTGGAAAAAGATTTTCCATGCAAATGAACCTAAGACACAGGCTTCTGTAGCCATTCTAATACCTAAAAAATAGATGTCAAACTAAAATTAATAAGAAGAAATTAATAAAGAAGGACGAACACATGATATTCATCAAAGGAACAATTCACTGAGATAGTCTTTCAAGTCTTAACATCTATGCCCCCAATGCAAGGGCATTCACGTTTGTAAGAAACATTATCAAAGCTTAAATCACACATTGACCCTCACATATTTGAAATTGGGAGACTTTAATGCTTCACTTTCTCTAATGGACGTGGCATCCAGACAAAAACTGAACAGAAATAATGGAGCTAATAGACATTATAAACCAAGTGGACTTAACAGATATCTACAGAACATTTCACCTAAACTTAAAAGAATGTATACTCTTCTCAGTACCTCATAGAACGTTCACTAAAACTGACCATGTACTCAGCCCCAAGGCCAGTCTCAACAGATACATGAAAATTGAAATAATCCCCTGAGTGGTGGTTTGAAAAATGCTTGGCCCAGGGAGTGACACTATTGGGGGATATGGCCTTGTTGGAGTAGGTGTGTCACTTTGGGGGAAGCCAGCCTTCTGTTTGCCTTTGGAAAAATGATGTATAACTCTTAGTTTATCCATTGTCATGTGGTTGCTGGGATTTGAACATTGATCCTCTGGAAGGGTAGTCAGTATTCTCAACCACTGAGTCATCTCTCCAGCCACACTTAAAGCATTCCATGGCTTTCCAAATCCAAAAAAAAAAAAAAAAAAAAAAAATCCACATTCTTCCAAACAAAAACATGGTCAGGCCTATCACGGCAATATCCCAGTCCCTGGTATCAAGTTCTGTCTTAGGGTTTTACTGCTGTGGAGAGACACCATGACCAAGGAAACTCTTATAAAGGACAAAATTTAATTGGGGCTGGCTTACAGGTTAAGAATCCCAGTTCATTTTCATTATGGCAGGAAGCTTGGCAGTGTACAGGCAGGCGTGGTGTTGGAGGAGCTGAGAGTTCTACATCTTTTTTTCGAAGGCAAACAGGCAAAGACTGGCTTCCAGGCAACTAGGAAGAGGGTCTCAAAACCCACCCCCACAGTGACACACTTCCTCCAACAAGGCCACATGTACTCCAACAAGGCTATATCTCCTAATAATGCTACTCTCTGGGCCAGGCATATTCAAACCACCACACCCTACCTCTTGTCAGACCATCATGGATTAAACCTAAATTGCAACAACAACAGAAAGCCTACACACTCATGGAAAGTGAACAACTCTTCTGTGACTACTGTGTCAAGAAAAAAAATAATTAAAGATTTCCTAGAATTCAACAAAAATGAATATACAACATACCCGAACTTATGGAACACAAGGAAAGTGGTGCTAAGAGGAAAGTTCAATGTACTAAGAGCTTACATAAAAAAAATTAGAGAGACATCATACTAGAAACTTAGAGTGTGTCTGTGCCGTGGACCACCCCACCTAGGTATGGGGGTCCCCAGGATGTGGGTTCTCAAGGCCAGGTGGGTAAGGATTCAGTGGTAACGAAGAGAAACAAACACAGAGGCAGTTTGGATCTGAGTGTATTTTTCAGCTCTGAAGCAGGGGATTTTATACATTAAAACCCAAACATTACATCTCTTAGAAACTGTGTCTAGTGAAATAATCACTAATACCAACAAAAATCATTTGGCACAGTAAAGCACAAAAATCTCTCTTAGAAACTGTATCCAATGGAACAATCACAAACAGAACAGGTAACATTATTATTAATATAAGTCAAATATAACAATTCTAAAAAAGATGTATTCAATGGGGGCAATCATCCAAGGCTAATGGCATATTTCCAAGAGCACGTTAATAAATCTTTATGGTCAATGCTCTTCACTGCTGAGCTAACTTCTAGTCCCATATGGTCAATTATTATTTAATATCTAATGCTTGTTTTCTTTTTTATAAATCTTCAATGCATAAATTTAAACTATTTTAACTCTTTCTAATTAAGTCTTTCTTTACCATATACCAAAACTCACCTTCGATGACACATATGCAGCCGTATAAAATTTTATTGTTGGGGAAATTTTTATCTATCATAATAATTTTGTAAATGATTTAAAAAGTATATCATTGGTTTCCCCTGGGATAAGGTCCCAAGGGATGGTTTCTTACCCATTATTCTCACTTAAGATCTTGGCCTAGGCTACCAGGAACATGTAAATAAGAAAAGGAATAAGAGAAAACAAAACAGATTGCCATGAGAACTATAGCTCAATATTTTTTCTCCGGCGAAGAGTTCCACAACCGGTTCCCGGAGGCCTCCCCTTTTGAGGTCAACTACCTCAGTCTGTGGAACTTAACACAGATCCTACTGGAGGTGGTGTGAGATGCCTGAAAGCTCTAGAACAAAAAGATGCAAACACACCCAAGAGGAGTAGATGGGAGGAAATAATCAAACTGGGGACTGAAAACAAAACAGAAACAAAAGAACAATACAAAGCATCAATGAAACAAAGAGTTAGTTCTTGAGAGAAGCAAGAAGATAGATGGACAAAGAAATGTGCAACATCCTTAGTCATCAGAGAAATGCTAATCAAAACTACTCTGAGATTCTATCTTGTACCTGTCAGAATGGCTAAGATCAATAACACAAGTGACAGCTCATGCCAGCTTGGATATGAAGCAAGGGGAATACTTCTCTGGTGGAGTGAAAACTTGTACAACCACTATGGAAATCAATATGGCAGTTCCTCCAAAAACTTGGAATTGATCTAACTCAAGACCCAAGTATACCACTCCTCGGTATATATCCAAAGGACAAACACAATCCTACCACAAAGACATTTGCTCAAGTATGCTCATAGAAGTTTTATTCAGAGTATCCAGAAACTGGAAGCAACCTAGGTATTCCTCAATGGAAGGATGGATAAAGAAAATGTGGTACACTTACATAATGGAGCATTATTCAGCTGTTTAAAAACATGACATCATGAAATTTGCAGGCAATGGATGAAACTAGAAAAAAAATCATCCTGAGTGAGGTAAACCAGACCAGAAAGACAAACCTGTTATGTACTCACTTATAAGTGGATATTAGCTGTTAAGTAAAGGACAATCGTACTACAATCCACAGATCTAGAGAAAATAAGCAATGAGGAGGGCTGTGAGGGGCACTCATGGGTCTCCCTGGGAAAGGAAGATAAAATAGGTTTTATGGGGGCAAGTGGGAATGGGAACAGGAGGGGTCAAGTATGGGGAAGTGGAGGCAGAGAATATGGGGAGTTATGACTGGGATTAGAGTGCAGTTTGGGAGTAATGTAGACAGGTAATATGGTAGAAACTCCCAGGTTTCTATGAGGATGACCTCAATGAGGCCTCCTGGTAATGCAAGATACAGAGTCTGAATTGACTATCTCCTATAACCAGGAAAGACTTCTCCTGGTAGGACTGGGACACCAACCTGGCCCCCAAACTTCGACCTATAAACTTGCCTGCCTGTAAGATGTGCTGGAGCAATGAAGGTGCAGAACTTAGTGGCCAACCAATGACTAGTCAAATTTGAGGCCCAGGCCATAGAATTAAGGCAATGCCCAACACTGTCTGGGTGACTAGGAACTGGAAGCCTGATAGCACAGAGACCTAGAATAGAAAAGAACATTACTAAAATGATTCCTAATGATATTCTGCTATACTTATAGATCAGTGCCTAGCCTAGCTGTCATCAGAGAGGCTCCTCTAGGTAGCTGATGGGAGCAGATACAGAGACCCATAGTCAAACATTAAGAGAGACAGAGCCCAAAGGGGAATCTCCACTAGTTCCCCTGCCTGTGTTGCGCGACACACACACACACACACACACACACACACACACACACACACA
>JADRCD010225571.1:0-10899 GCA_019843815.1 Montemys delectorum | reverse complement strand
ACACACACACACACACACACACACACACACACACACACACACATCTTGGAGCTCTGGGAAACCTGAGGAAGACAGGGAAGAAGGATTCTTGGAGCCAGAGGGGTTGAGGACACTAGGAGAACACAGCCCACAGAATCAACTAACCAGAGGTCATAGGGGCTCACAGACACTGAAGCAGCAATCATGGATCCTGTATAGGTCTACACTAGGTCCTTTGCATATATGGTATGGTTATTAGGTTAGTGTTTCTGTGGGAATCCTAACAGAGGGAGTGAGGGGGTCTCTGACTCTGCTGCCTTTTCTTGGGACCCTACTTGGTTGTCTTGTTCAGCTAGATATGAGAGTCTTTGCCTAGATTTATTGTACTTGTGTTCAGTTGATAATCTAGGAGGCCTGCTCCTTTCTGAAGGGAAATGGATCTTGGGGAGAGGGGTGTGTGTGTGTGTGTGTGTGTGTGTGCGTGTGCGTGTGCATGTGCGTGTGCGTGTGCGTGTGTGTGTGTGTGTGTGTGTGTGTGTGTTTGTGCACGCGTGTGCGCATAGGAGCACCGAGAGGAGTGGAGGGAGGGGACCTGTGCTCAGAATGTATTGTATGAGAGAAGAGTAAATTTTTAAAAATTTGTTGAATACCAGTGAGGATATAAGAAGAACCAGAAAAGCTTAAGAGACAAATACATATGTTGTTTTAACCTGGGGTTTCTTGTATGGGCTACTTATATTAATCAGCAAGAGTCTCAGCCGGTCAGCTGATCCTCAGGGCATGCTCTTCTTTGCTCTGACTCTTTGCAGTGACTTTACATTGAAAATAAATGAACGGAAGCTTCTCTTCTCAGTTTCTTTAGTTTATTAAGTTACAGTAACATAGAAATCATATTGTCCTTCTGGTACCAACCACCCTAATCAACAGCCCATGAGATGAACCTACCATCATGACTCAGTGTTACTTTTTTGTGAGGTATTTAACATTTCTGAACACTCATTTGGATCAAAGCATGATGGCGTTCTACAAATTAATAGCAGTTTTAAAGTATGATAGTTTCATCCTTAGCGAGTAGCTATTTCATTTTTATTTTATTTTATTTTATTTTTGAGACAGAGTTTTATTATATAGCCCAGGGTGGCTCTCAAGTAGTGACCCTATGTGTGTGTCTCCCGAGAGTGCTGGGTTCCAGCCTTGGGCTGCCTCACTCACCATTGGCAGATGAACTCTAACAATGATACACAGAGTTAATTGGACATAGATTTCTTCCTATTTGGAAGGAGGTGATTTTTACTTTTCGTGATGCTAGAGTACAGGGAAAGAAAAGAATTAAGAACGAGTTCCTGTCTTTTCCCTTTGAGGTGAGGGTCTAGATACTTGGTGCTGTTGGTTTCAAGACATGAAACTTCTATGCCCAACTTTCATTTTAAAATTTATAAGAAATAATTTTGGAAAGGGGACCCATTTTAGTTTACAAAGAAACAGAGGGCAGAATCCCCAAACCTCCTATATATGGAATAAAACATAGTAACTGCTCATGCTGTGAGGGTCACTGGAGTTTTGACAGGCATATGGCTGCTGCTGTTGATTCAGTTGGCAGAAGCTGTTTAGCACACTGACCGCTAGTGGCAGGCAGAAGCCCTTTTCAAGGGCATTGGAGCTATATCGGAAATAGCCACAGCTCTACTGCCTTCCTAATTAAGGTGCCCTTGAATGTTTAATTTAAAATATTAAATCCCTATTATGAACAGAGTGCTCAAAGTGTGTCTGCATTAGCAGAAAAGGTCAAAGGGGTCAAAGAAAAGGTGGGGGTCTTTTGAGTTTGGAAGTGCTGGAGTGGGTCCCCGAGAAAGCAGGTGATAAGATACTTCTCTGTTGTCCTTGCAGACCCATGGTGAGGAGCCACGGCTATCACACACAGCCTTCTGAATTTCAGTTCAGCTTTGTTTCCACCCCATCTCCCATCTCTCCAGATGTCTGCTTTTGCTTGCTTTGCAAAGTGAGCTGAAGATGTCTCCCCATTTTTTTTTTGTTTGTCTTAATGACCACTTCTTTGGACCTCAGCCATGTCACAATCTGCAGGAATGAACTTGCCTCTCTTCAGTCTTCCCACAGGATGGGAAGCATTTTGATTCTCACCCACCGAAATGTGTTCCCGGGCCCGCCTTGGCTCTACCTCACATTTTGCGAAGTGTTTCACACTTGCCTTCCTGGGCAAGTGCAGAGTGTTACTTACGATGATTTTTGCAGATGATTTTTCTCCCCCCAGGCATGAAGATGAAGTATAGGAATGAGGTGGTCTCAGTTGAGGACAAGAACGTAGCTAGCAGGGAAAGAAAGTAGATCATGAGATGAAATCTTTCTGAAAAGGGCAACAAATTCTGTCTCAAACTAAACAAAACAATAGAAACAAAAACAAAAATAGAAACCAACCAAGCAAATAGAACAAAGAGAAGATAACAAATAAAGGAGGAAAAAATATGCTCTCTTACAGTATCAGCTCCTTTGGGTTTGAAAATAAACTAGATATTCAATCTGATAGCCACTACATCTTTGCATCGACTTGGACTAAGATCCAAAGAAGCCTAAACAAAATTTATGTTGTATTTTGGTTTCTGTGAAAAATAGCTATTTTTTAAACAAGTTTTCACATTGTAACCCAGGGTAACCTCAAATACATAGCATTATGTCTCTTACCCTCTCAAGTGCTAAAATTACACATGTAAGCCACTATGTTCAACTGAAAAGAATATCTTTTAATTCACTCAGATCGCCACAAATTACACAAAAAAATTCATCTTGAGTCCCAGCTGTGTTGGGGCTAGTGTATCTCATGGTGATGGTCTGGCAGTGCCCTTCAGGTGGATGAAAGTGTCCAGGAGGTCAGAGTCCAAAGGAGGAATTTGCACTGCTGACTAATATTAATAAATGTCCTAAAGGAAGGGCAAAAGTCTTAGACTCTGAACACACACACATTTTTGTAAATTCTTAATTTTAAGAACATCCAGAAAAAGCAGATAATGTTGTACTTCATTTCCCCAGTTCCAACTCTGTCTCAGTACCGGATATGTGATTTCAGCTGTATAACAAAGGTTCCAAAACAGTCACAGCAAACACGATGGCCCAGAGAAATCATGTGTGAAATGAAAACTTAAACTGAAACCAAAACCTTGAGTGAGACGCCTGTGATTTGAATGAATTTAATAATTGTAAAGGGTGGATGGTGAAATTAATTACATTTATACAAGTCTCTCATACAAAATGATTAAAATGTCCACCATTGAATGAGTTTGAAGATTGATACAGGTTGAACCTAAAAGAAACAAAGCTTTGCTTGAAATAATACGAGATACCCATTTCAGTCTGTCCTCGGCTCTTGGGTTCTTGAGAGAGAATGACTCAATGTATAAATGTATATAGATATAGTATAAATGTAAATGTATATAGATACGGTATGGACCCAAGATCATACAATATTGTTGTTTTGAGTAAAAAGAAGAAACTTAGCAACATCCATTGATATAATTTCTAATTACTTTCACAAATTTCCCAGGTTTCTGAAGATCCGGGTATATAAAGAAAGTACAATTGGATTAATGCCTATGGGCTAGGTGGAGGAAAAGTAGATGCTAGTTATGGTGGAGAAAACGCAGGAAAAAAAGGGAGGGATTTTTCATGGTGATAAAGAACTTGAATCTGAAGGGTGTTACGCTCAATGTATTCCATCTAAAGTTCAAAACAGCAAGAAAAACCAAAGAAGCAGTCGGCAAAAAATGGGCCAAACCCAGGGCCCAAGTGCTAGCACGTTAGGCCTTGCAGGGTGAGAGGTCTCTTAAAACCCCAAGCTTGTCCCAGAAGACAACAATTTGTCACCAGCTCAAACTTGATTTTCAAACTTTCCTAGGGAATTCTTTATGAAATGGTAATTATTTGGCCCAAAATATTAGAAGCACCTCCCCTGAACGATGTACGGGCTAAGCAGCAGCACAGCAGAGCACAACCAGGAGACTAGGAAACATCCCCAGGACCGGTGCAGTTTTACTTCCCACCCTTATGTTATTCCCACTGTTGGCCTGATGTCCCTCCACACAGCATCCTGAGACATGTCGGGGTCGGGGTGGCCCTCTGCTTTACACAGGATGTGGCACACAGTCATAAGTTAGTCCCTAAAGGGACACGGCATTACTCCAGTAATCTGTTCTGACAAAAGCTGGATTAGATGTTTCCAGGTCATTTGGTACTCAGCGTGGTTCATTAGACATACCAGTGCCCACAGGCCCCTGGCTCATACATTTGGAGGGCAGGCCAGTGTACAGGAAAGGCATGGTCAAGGCAGCTCCGCGGGGCTGGGCGTCAGGAAGCCACAACACTGCGGCAGACGCCATTCTTATGCCTCTTGATATTGTCAACAACCTGGAGTTCCTTAGACGGCAACTATATTCCAGAATTAAACAACTTAATTCTTTTTAATAGAGACATCAACGTGCCATCGCTAAAACCACTTCTATCGACAATTTCGCTTCCCTTTTAATTTCATGGATGAAATTTGTGTCATCTCTACTAATTTCACTGAAGAAGTTCTATATAATCCATCATATAGCTTATAGTATTGCGTCTCTTAGAATTTTTTAGATGTCAGGCAACTTATAGTGGTTGTACAAATATCACATTGGTTTATATTAAATGACGTAGCTTGGCCACCTTGAACACTGAGTAGTTCCCACTAGTGTCTTTTAAATTTTGATTTGCTTTTAAGCTAGTGGTTCCGTTATTGTTTTCTTCCTAGCTTACTCAGGGATAAGACCACTGACATTAGTCTGAAGCTGAGCTGTTTTTCTTTTATGATTTTTTTTTGGAAGAAGTTCTAGCCACAACTAGATATGACTGAACAAAGCTAGTTCTTGAGACACTTTCCTCCATCCCTTTCTCTTTGTTTATACAGTTTTATACCTTCAGGGTACTCTATCCCACGGAAACAACTGAGACACGTTCCAAATTGTTTCACGGTTTGATTAGCCAACAGTGCTGTCTACATATGGTTTCAAGAGGAGTAAACACCAAGCAGTGCTGGAAACTGTTCTGTCCTTATTAGGATTCCTGCTGCAAAGTTAGCGGAGGGAGAAATCACTTTAGTATCTGAGGCTTCTCCTTCCTTCGCGTGAACACGAAAGCTATTCCCACTGAGTTCCTCCCAAAACCTTTGAACATTTGCTTTCGTTATTGTTTGAATGGGCATGTGTATAAAGCCAGCATACAAACACATTTTGGAAGGAGCTTTATGCAAGGAACATTAATAGTTATGAGCCTAATTTACTGCCAAATAAAATGTCACAGGACTTTCCCAAAGTTAAAGAATGTCTCTGAAAACCAAGTTTGAAATTTATTTATGAGCTTCTTTTCTGTATGGTGAGAGGAATACTTTCAGGATTTTTAATTCAGAGGGTATTTTTGTCCTTTCTCTAATATTAAATTCTAAGAAATATTCTTTATTCTCTCTTCCCTTCTGGCTTCTTGCCAAAGGTGAGTGCTTAATCACCACAAGGACATTGCTGGTGCCTGAGGTGGCAGAGCTGGCTGGCGTGAGCTCTGCTATCAGTTCTCAACATCTTTGGCATGAGGAAGTAGTTCTCCCTATAGGATCTAGTAGCTGTGGATAGGTAGTCGGATATGTTTTCACACATTCAGAAGACAAATCTGGGAGTCCATTGTGCCTATTAATAGCAGTCCCCTAGGTCACTGAGCACACCACGGTAGCGCAAAGCAGCACACTCCTCTGAAGCTTTGAGCAAGGTGTCTGGCAGACCCCACATTTTCACCTTCAGTGAGATGAAAGGGGCACACAGATCTGCTCGTACCCAAGAGAAAACTGTGTGGTCTGGTGGAATGACTCCATGCGTAAAGGCACTTGTCAATCCTAAAGACCAGAGTTCCAGTCCTCGGATCCCCGTGGGCAGAAGAGAGAACCTGTCTCCTTCGGCCTCTATACTCACACTGTGACGCGTTCATCTCTACTGCATGCAAACATGCAAAACAAAATAAACAAATGTAGAAAAACATCAAAGTGACTAAATGAGACATGGCCCTCCCTTTGATTTCTCAGGAGCCTCTCCCGGCATTTTATCCCTGAGTGGATACGCTGGAAACCAGTGTCTTAGAAATTTTCAATGCACAAAAGATGCTTTTGTTTTGGTCTGTTAAGGATAAATACAGATGGTTCGCTAATGATTGTTTGCCTTGGTGACAACGGAATGATAATTGTCAGTCAACAGTGAGTGAGGAAGACACTGACTGGCCCTCCAAAAGCAAAAGTTTCCTCGATAACAACAGGAGACTGTGATCTGGGATATGTATGCCAGTGAAGACTCTAGAATAAGTTTTCAAAGCAACAGTAATGAAATTTATATTAATCCTCTGAAATAATTGCTTACGGTGCAATGATTAAGTAGATGGTATCAGTTCAGTAGTGAAATAGGAAAGACGGAATGGCCTTTCTACAAATAGGTTTTAGCCAGTTACTGTGAATTTTTTATTAGGTTATAGTAGAAGAGAGTACTTCCTTAATGGCCCCCTGGCTCGGTTTACTGAGTTTGGACATAAAAGACTCTGTCTTAGTTAGAGTTACTACTGCTGTGATGACACACCACTACGGAAAGCAACTTGGGGAGAAAAGGGTTTACTTCCCTCATAGTTTCACTTAACAGTTCATTGTCGAAGGCAGTCAGGGCAGGAATTAAAACAGAGGCGATGGAGGGGTGCTGCTCACTGACTTGCTGCTATGACTTGCTCAGCCCGCTTCTCATAGAACCCAGGACCACCTAGAGGTGGCAAAGCTCGCTCAGAATGGGCTGGGCCCTCCCCTATCAAACTCTAATAAAGAAAATGTCTTACAGGCTTGCCCTCAGCCCAATCTCATGGAGGCATTTTCTTAACTGAGTCCTCCCTTCTGACTATAGCCTGTGTCAAGACAAGTAAATGTAGATTTCCTAAGCAAGAACGTACCAAGTCAGTTTAGTCATTAGTTTCTCCAGTATACTGGGCTTGAGAGTTCATTTAGATTTCAATCTTAGGATGATTTATCTATTCTTATTGCAGCTAATAAAATTCCTCTCATTGAATCAGCTGTAAATTGAGTGTCCTAGGATTTATGGCAGTTCTCATTTATCTCTGCAGAGTAGATTGAGACTGATGTTAGGGTCTGAAAATTCTTAACTTAAAATAAGTACTTAGAAGGCAACTTTGTTCTCTTCTTTTTATTTATTTATTTATTTTTGAAATAAGGTCTTCAAGTCCTGGGATTATGGGCACGTGTGAATTTCTACCAATGATACTTTATAAGTCAAGCTCTAAGTGATTCTGGTTGCTCCATAAATCAAGTACTGCATGAATCTAGTGGCTCACTGTGTCCTTTTTACAGCACTATTCTTGTGTCTGCAAGGTACTGACTATTAATGGCCCAGCTTCCTTAAATTCTTTAGTTTTAAAGATTTATTTTTTTATTTAAAAATAGGTTTTACACACACAGAGATATATATGTATATAATTTTATGTATACATGTATATATCTATATCTCTATATATTCATATACATATACATATACATCATATACATCTACATATACATATACATATACATATACATATACATATACATCTGTGAGTATATACATGAGAATGAAGGATTTCAGAAGAAGGAATTGGATCCCCTGGAGCTGGAGTTACAGGTAACTATAGGCTTCCTAATGTTTGTTCTGGGAAATGAACTAAGGTACTCTACAGTATGTACTCTTAAATCGCTGAGCCATCTCTTTCCAGATGTGCATATAATTTCTTTATGCAGTGCAACATTTCCCCAGTATGTTCAAGTGCAATTAATTTGTAATTATTTAGTGACAGATTTACAACTCTCGTCCTACAAGCAAGAAACATTTCTTTGTTCTCCTCTAGTACTAGAATCAAATATGTAAGTTATAGTTCCAATATATCTAGGAATACAAAACCCCTCCATTTGGGAGGCAAAATTACTGTCTTAAAAGAATACAGCAGTCTGGCAAATGGTCACTCTGACAGATAATCGTCTTGACTCTTCTCAAGTCGCCCCGCAGAAAAGAAGTTCACTATCTCCCACAGCAGATGCCAAGATCCAAAAACGGGTACCAGGGTAGATAGAGTGAGAACATTGGGAGGACAGGGAATTGAAGTGAAAGAGTTGGATTTTTAGTTTAAAACTTTACCCATAGAATTGGGAGAGTCAGAAGGGAAGGAGGACAGGGAGAGAGAAGAAAGGTGGGTGGAGCCAAAATTGCCCTCGTAGGTGCTGTTGAGAAGTCCCACCCGTTTCCTGCAGCTCTTTTCTCAGTGCCCTTTTCCAGCACGGAAGGCAAGGCTGAGGACTTTCTCAGGATGAACTATGTGTAACAATACAGGGCAACAGGTCTCCATGTTCCTTTTCCATGGAGGTTTGACAAAGTATACTTCCATAATGAGGAGTGCTCCTTTCTGAACTTCCACTCACTTAGTGAAGGGAAAAAAAAAACCAAAATAACAAAAACCAAACATTCCACAGATAAACTGTGGATAAATCTAGATAAAATATTCTAGATTCATAAGGTCATGAATGATTTTTAAGACTATGGTTTGGAGTAGGGAAATGTGGTATATTATATTAGAAAGTCTTTTGTTGTACATATAATCTGGGGAAAATGCATATACTCACGGTCCCATGTATGGTGCATGATATTCTCTATGTGTGGAGCTATGTCTGGCAACAGTGCTGTTATTGCTGTCCTACTTAAACTTGTGCCTTGAGCAAAAACTAGGTCTTGGCTTATTGGCAGCATTCAGTTCAGGACAGTGTGCATTTTTCCTATAAAGAGGGGGTTCATGCCATTTAAATAGCTATCCAAAAATAATCTTGAACTTTGGCACCTGGAAGCTGGGGTACCTACCTCTGCTAGAAGTCGGCTTCAAAAACGTCTGAGCGAAGTTTGATTTTGGTAAGAATTCCACACTCTATTTGCAGAAAAGAAAGCAATGCTCGTTAACTATTCCAAGCATTCCCCTGGGTTCCCTGAAGCCGTGCGGCTGGTTCAGGCATTAACACTAGTAAAAGAAGGGTCATGTAGCTCATTTTCTAAGCAGTGGTTAAGAGTTGCTGGGATTCTTTGCATTCTCCCCCTGCTTCCCACGATCTACAGTTGTACAGTGGAGGGAGCCTTCCAGCCTAAGCCATTAGAACCAAGAAATACCTTCTGAGAAACAGCTAGTCCCTCATTGGACTTAGTATTAGTAGCAAAATAAATTGCTAGCCTGTTCAGCCTAGAAGATGTTGAAGTTCTTAATTCTTTGCTGTAGTAATTCAGCTTAACTTGATTGCAAAGCGCCCAGCCGGAAGACTGAGTCTGTTACATGGGAGCTGAAAGCCCAAGGCTAATACAATTTGGACATCTTTATGTCTCCTTAATCTCTGCTTTCCTTTCCTTTAGTCCACTAGACGATCTAGCTACCAAAGATTTGCTACGTAAATTGGAATTTCTTTGGCTAAAATGAAACTTTTGGTTTATGTATTAGTTTTGCTTGTCAATATTATCTTATTACTTTGAAACAAAATTGACTATCAGAAATGTGAGAAATTTAATATTTGAAGAGACATGAGAAATGGAACAGATAATTAAATTTGGACTGCACTACAAAAATATTGTGAGTCCTCTCTTGTCTACTAAAGTGTCTAATATGTTTTTAATTTTTTTTTAAAGAAAAAACCCTGGGACATTAAACAAAACTTTTTATCCATTGCCACCCCCTCCCCATTTAAAGGCAGAAGTTTTATCTTCCTTTAATTAGATGTACCTGCCTTGCACTAAGGATCTTTCCTATTGCCACACATTCAGACCAGAAAATATATAGGATACTCTCCTTTCTTTTCTTGAATTTCAAAATGAAAGCCATGTCAAGTTTAAAGAAATTTTCAGGAAGGAAGATGAATGTGTTCTAGAGATCTACAGTATGCTAGAAAGTATTGTATATTGTAAATATAATTAAGACTAATTTTAGGGGTGTTGTTACCATACTAACACAAACTTTAAAAATATATTCTGCAGAGATTAAGCTAATGCAAATAATATAAAAGAAAAATAGAAATGAGTCAATAAAGTTTCAAATGACTTATAAAATTAAACAAACACAAGCAGGTTTTCAGAGTAATTTTATGGCACCTTGGCCAATAAGCACGAGCTCTGACCACCTGTTTGATACACAGAATGTTTGTATCCTCTTGAACACCCACTGACTCTTTTCTTTCCTTTGAAAGGTATGCTGAGATTTCCTTTGCTGGCATTTCACATTGTCTAAGCAATGAGACTGGATCAACTCAGGCAGTTTGTGACAGTGCCTGATTGGTAGTGTCTCCAGGCCAGACCACTTTTTAGGCTGCTCTAAATGGCCAGCATGCTGCTTTAGATAAATCAGCCGATAAGAGGGCTGCAGAGTGAGTGTGGCTGGCATCCCGTAGGAGGCAGTGGACATGGTTGTCAGACGGTATGGTATGGTCAATTAGTGTGCATAGCTATCCAAACCACAAAGCACTGGTTCATGATCACAGGGTGTGCCAATGAGGAATTTTTTCATTTTAAAAATCTGACATATTTGGTGAAGATCAAACAAAAAACAAAACAAAACAAAAACAAAGCAAACAAACAAACAAAAAAGAACCTCACGTGACCAACCTTTCCAGTCAAAGCTGGGCACAAGGAGGGTGCTGGGATTTCCATGACTTTATGTTGATGAAGAATTTCAGTGACACCGACTTAAAGATCATTTTTCCATCTTGTGTGGGCTTATCCGTGTCACTGCCTTTTCTTTTCTTTTTTCTTTTTTCTTTTTTTGGTTTTGGTTTTTCGAGACAGGGTTTCTCTGTGTAGCCCT
>JADRCD010225570.1:0-12579 GCA_019843815.1 Montemys delectorum | reverse complement strand
TATGTCCAGGACTTGCTATGCTGGGAGAATTGGGTTCTGATGACGCCAAGAGACCTTGGTTTGTGTTTTTATTTTCTTCAGCTTGCCCCACCCCCCACACACACCATCTGGTTGTCTCCAGTGCTACTTGCCCTTGCTAAATCTGACTGAAGCCTGTCCTTCCTGTGATCCTAATTGTGTCAGAACTCTTCAGAGTCAAGCTGCTCTGTGATCCTGTGATTCTGGGATCCTGTGATCCTGGGCTTGTTAGAGCACCTGGGAGTAAAGCTTCCTCTGGGTGTTGTGGGACTTGCTGTGGAGCTTGCACCCAAGGTCTTCCTTCTCAGGACCCTTGTTTGCCCAGACCTGGCTTTGATGTTTTATGTCACCTGGAGCTTGAAGTTATTTGGGTTAATGCAGTTTTTTACTGGAAGCAAGAATGGTGCTTTCTTTTTTGGATCAGGTAGAAAAATGACCTTGGTTATCCCTCTAAATGAAGATGGTGCTGCCTACTGAAGAACATATGTCTAAGATGAAACTACATCATCCAAGTGAGTGTGGCTGTGTGCCTGCACACAAAGGATAAGTATACCTAGTTTTTCCACATCCCGAAAATATGCTGCACAACACACCAGCAATTTCCAAAGTTCATATGGTAAAGTTATATAATTCAAACCCCATTATTTCTGACTAAAAACCCCTTGTTTTGAGCAGAAGAGTCTTAATATATTGTTTCAATGGGTAATGGAGAACAATGGTAGTAGACTATTGTTTCTGGTACCTCTGAGGCCTCTATGATATTCCAACACTTGTATTCACATCATTCAAATCCCTTTTTCTGATATAAATGAGTGCTTATTTTTGTAGACGCCTTTGAGTCTATCTCATGATGCATATTCACAAGTTATCATCTACCACCTGAGAAGGGAGCTCAGCTTTATAGAGAAACTTCAGCATTTATGGGCATTTATCTAACACTTTCCATAAAAGCTATTTATACTGGAGAACAACATTTTGGAACTGAGAGAACTCATCTACTATTATTTAATTTTTACATAAAATAGAGAGAAAACATATCAAGTGATCTTTGCATTCTCTTCAAGGAGATTCAATTGTCTGTAAAACCCTAAGATTAAGAAAGATACACAATAGCTGAGCAATATTCCATTGTACAAATGTTACCACATTTTTTTTACAATCCACCGTTGAAGAATAGAGCAGCAATGAGCATGGACGAGTTAGACTCTCTGCAGTAGGCTAAAGCAGCTTTTAGATATATTCCCAAGGCTGTTAAAGCTAGATCTTGAGGTAGATCAATTCTCATATTTCTGATGAACCACCACATTGATTTCTATAGTAGCTGTACAATTTTGCACTCTCACCAACAACGGAGGAATGTTCTTCTGGTTATATAGCCTCTATAGAATGAACTGTCTTTTGTTTTAAAGATTTTGGTCATCATGATTGGTATAAGATAAAAATCTCAAAGTACTTTGGATTTGCTTTTCCCTAATGGCTAAAGATGTTGAACATTTCTTTAAATGCTTCCATAGTCGCTTGGGTTTCCTATTTTGAGAACCCCTGTTTAGATCTGTACTCAATTTTTTAAATTGGGTTATTTGGGGTTTTTGGTGTTCAGCTTTTTGAGTTCACTATGTATTTTTGGCTATCAGTCCTCTATTGGATGTGTAGCTGATAAACCTCTTTCCTTACTCTGTAGCCTTCCTCTTTGTTCAAATGATGTAGTCATTTGCCAGAGTGAAGTTTTTCAGTTTCAATGCTGGTGCAATAGTAGTGCAAATCATGTGGGAATAACCCATGAATATGTGATCTGATTTAAGGCATACTTCATAAAATGCAGTCCATACCCAATGGTGCTTTAGTGGCTAAGATCTTAAAACTAGATAGGCCAGTGACCTAGCAGAAAACACAATACTACTGTTCTGCTAGAGAGAAATACCAATAAAAAGACTCTTGATAATATTATCCTGAACTCATAGATTTGTGCCTTGCTCAGCCATCTCTGAGAAACTTTCTAGCTTTATCAAATCCTAGATCCTAGGTTCTGATGATGATGTCAAAATGTGCACAGATCATTTATAACCTCATTGGTTTTGGTGACACTCATTATTTCAAATATAATTAAATTGTTATTTTATCTTTCAATATATTCTGAGAATTACCTAAATTAAATGAAATAAACATGGAAGCAATATTAGCAAAGTCATTTAAAACATGATTTAGTATTAAAAAACAAATATATCTTTGCACTGGTAAATTAATACAAATTAAAATTAATTATTACTTAATATAATTTCTTTTGAATTGTCATATATTAATTTTATGTCTATCTATCTGCCTGCTTGTCTGTAGATATTCATGAAATCAATATATATGTGAATGTACTTTTTTTTTTTTTCAAAACAGGGTTTCTCTGTGTAGCCCTGGCTATCCTGGAACTCACTCTGTAGACCAGGCTAAGACTTCAAACTAAGAAACCTGCCTGCCTCTGCCTCCCAAGTGCTGGAATTAAAGGCATGTGCCACCCCTGCCTAGTATATGTACTTATATATCTTTGAATAGAGGCAAATTGAGCACACTGTCCTGAACCTTACATTTTTATCATCTACTAGAATATTTGAGTGTTCTTCAATGTCAGTATGTGTAGATCTACATTGTTCACCAAAATGACAGCTATTTTTTCTAAGTTTCTTTGTGAGAAATAACAAAAACCACCATAGCCTCAATATTTGTGTAGCTTAAAGCACTTCTTTTTATAGTCACAGAAAATTCAGTTACCATGAATCACATGTTCCTGAATTGATTTAGAAGCCTGAATGTTCCATTTGTGCCTTTGTCATTCTAATAAAGGATTACACTTTGGACCTGTTCCAAGTAACCAAAAGACTGGGCCACAGGAGAGATGAGATGGAGCATGTGCTAATTCAAATCTGATATCCATCACCAGCTCTGCTTCTCTTCACTTACAATATCTAACTGCACACCAATTCTGTTTACAGAGAAAACAGTAACACAGACATTCATAAGTGACCAAAACAAAGGGCAGGCACAACCAGTTCTTCCCTAGACAGCTTCTGCCATGTAGACTATAAATCTGCTTATATGTATCCATTAATTTCTTTCATGTATGCTTTTCAGTTTTATTATACGATGCATATTGCTGCAATGAACACACAGAACCAAGTGCCCCTGAAAACATACTCAGTGTTTAGTTTACCATTGATTGTGGTGGAACTGATGTAAATATTGAGAAGGCATGATGGTCAATCTGTAATCCCAGGTTATGGGAGATAAAAACAGGGGATCTAGGAAGCATGCTTGTTAACTAGACTAGCCACATCTGGGGTCTTGGCCTTAAGAGAATGATCTCCCTGGATAAATAAGGTGGAACTGTGGAGGAAGTCATCTGAGGTCAACCTCTGGCCTCTGTTCTCTCTCACATACACTTACATACATACTCCTAAGCGCACACATACACAGAAGCACACATGTGCGCACACAAACACACACACTCACACACACACACACACACACACACACACACACACACACACACACACACTCCTTCGAGAATGTCTTATAGTTGTCTCTATGCAAAAAACAAATTGCTTTTGTTCAAGAGTTCTATTTATTTTCCATTATTTGTTTTCAAATATTCTTTTTAGGTTTTTTATAATCTTGAATGTTACTACAATAGTTACCAAAAAGTAAATGTTGGGAAAATTTGGAAAATTTATAAGGTGTAAGAAGGGAACATTTTCCTATTGTTGCTTTTATAGTTTCTTTCTATAAGTAAATACTTGAAGATAACATTTCTGCCCCATCTAAAATTGCCTGTATAGTGTGATGGAGAACGTGTTTAACACTTCATCTTAACTACATTTCTTTCTTCTTTACTTCACTCTTTCACTAAATAATCAGACAGTGCTAACTCATAGCTAAGCATTCTTTGCTCAGGATTTTATACATATTTATCAATCTGCTTTATGCAGGTATTTGATATAATTGTAATGGTGATTTGATTTCTAACATACAAAAGCTACTGACAGAATATGGTATGGTATGTTTATGTTTAGTATTAGGCACTTAATTATAACACAGGTTGTTATGCATGATCATCCCACTTACTCTAAGAAAAAGCATCTAATTATTTCAAAACCAAGCATCCTTCCTTCATATGCCTCTTTATTTTTATTTTTCCAGAATATTTTATTTTCTAATACATATTGCAATATTTTATACATGAAGAATCTTAGATATTGAAAGAATTTAGAATTTTACATTATTTTATGATTTTATATTTTTATATATTTTTAATTTAATTACTTTTAATATTTTATTATATTTAATTATTATATATGAGAGAGAAGAGAGAGATAGAGACAGAAAAGACAGAGAGAAAAAGAGACAAAGAGACAGAGACAAAGAGAGAGACAGAGATAGAGAAAGATAGAAAAAGAAACAAAGAAGAGACAGAGAGCCACACAGAGACAGAGACAAAGACAGAGAGACAGAGAGACTGACTCATGTCATAGTACCCCTATGGAAGTTGGACACAATTTGCAGGACTTGGCTTTTTTTTATTATTGTTAGATATTTTCTTTATTTATATGTCATATGAAATCTCCTTTCCAAGTTTCCTCTCTGAAAAAAAGAAAAAAAGTAAAATAAAAATAAAAACAAAAACAAAAACAAAAACAAAACAAAATCCCTGTTCCCTCCCCTCTCCCCCTGCTCACCAGCCCATCCTCTCCTACTTCCTGCCTCTGGCATTCCCCTATACTGGGGCATAGAACATTTACAGGGCCAAGGGCCTCTTCTTCCTCAGAGCTCCCAGGGACTAAACCACCAACCAAAGAGTATACATGGTGGGACTATTGACTCGGCTCTTTTTTCCACAATGTGGGTCCCTAGGATTGAACTCAGGTTGTCAGTCTCAGGAGTAGGTATCTTCACCCACTGAGTATCTTTCAAGCCCTGGATTTT
Source organism: Montemys delectorum (assembly GCA_019843815.1). Taxonomy (NCBI): domain Eukaryota; kingdom Metazoa; phylum Chordata; class Mammalia; order Rodentia; family Muridae; genus Montemys; species Montemys delectorum. Next base: position 7,593 of record JADRCD010225570.1, on the reverse strand, counting down.
GTATTCTAATTATAGGTTAATATCAGTGTGAATAGATCTCAGAGGTGGATTTGTGTTTTTAGATGGTAAGACAGAAGGTTTAGACAGGATAAAATTCACAGTCCTTTGTTCATTCCCATGTAAGAGGACAGTACAAGGACAATACACAATTTTAAGAGTTCAGCTCAGTAACATCAGCTTCTCTGGCTGCTGCCTCTTGTGAAGTAGAAGGAGGTGCTTCCACAGTGGTACCCAGTGTAGCTTGATGAGACCCCAGGAACATCTGAGAGCTGATCGAGGAGAATCCTGTTACCTTGATCCAAGCATGAAAGGATTAGTCTTCTAATCTAGTCTCTAAGAAGGAGCAAGCAAATGAGACTGGCATATTGAAAAAACCCAGAGAAGACGAAAAGGATGGGCTTTGCATAAATAGTGTGTTGCACAGAATCAGGGAATAGATGAATCCAAAGCACCTGCTCCAGCTCTGCCTGGAGACACCTGGGGAATGTTGGATCCAATGACAAAGATAATAGAAACCAAGATGCATGTTTAGGAGTGAAAACCAAAATGTTCTATTTGGGCATTATAAATAGGTGGTTTCTCTCACCTAATCAATTGAAAATGCAGAAGACTTAGTTGGATTAAGAGCCTAGAGCTCAGCTAGGTGGAGGAGGTTAAAAGTGTGGGTGTCACTTGCAAGTTGATGGTGCTGCAGTGCCTGTGGATAACGGTGTAGTTTGAAGACTGAACATGGAGAAAGAGCCTAGAGTGTTCCCAGGAGAGACATCACAGTGTGAGAAAGTGCAGGAGGAGTAGAAGTGGAAGGAGGAAAACATCTAGTGAGGGTCAAACGTCAGGAAAGAAGCTCTGATGGAAACCAAGAGGAGGGAGTAGTTAAAGACAACACGATAAGACAAGACACTGACTAGAATATAGAATTTGAAATCTCATTATGTTTAGTATAAAGAAACTTTGAAACTTCCATAGTACTTAACAGACAAAGAGATCATTGGGAATAGGCATTAAAACCTTAATAAGGAACTATTGTTGTTAAATAATGATATGAAGGAGATCACGTGACAGGATGTACTGGATGTTCATGAATTAATGGCCCCATCATAGAAGACAGTTGTTCCAATGTCTGCAACATCCTCAAACCAGGTGTGCTAGTAATTTCACTCCCCAACTCTGTGAATATGATTGATTTTTGCCCTAATATTTTAGCTCTATAAGTTAGCAAGCTTATACTTTATAACTGAAAACATAGCATGGATAAAGCAAAGATGTGCAAAAATAGGATGTACAAGACTTACTTAGATTGTGGCATGGGGTTTTAAACAGTAGCCATAGAGGGAAAGGAGAACAGCAAACATTAATCTGAGTAAGTGTCAATACGGCTCCACGGGGATGAAGAAGAAAAACATGAGAGGTGTAACAGTATATTATGCAGTGCGTGTGGCACACCTGAAAAGAAAGTCAAGGAGGGAACCAATACAAAACGTAAGGAACTAGTTCTCCAGAGAACCAGTGAGGAGGAAGGCAGACAGTAAGAGTTCCATGGAATGGTACACATTTGGTAGAATACAGGAAGATACCACACTAAGATACCTAAAGTACTATCTTATTAAAGCTTTTTTTTTTTTTAAATATTCTTTTGTTTTACTTATTTACAATTCACTAATGAAGGAATATCCTACTTATCAAACACAATGGTTATTTGTGTTGAGAGAAAACTTTTATGAGTTAAAAGACTCTGTTGGTGTATAAGAATGTTATAAGAAATGCAAAATGTAAAAACATAAAACTCTTCTTGGAAGCCACATAAGACACTGACTGTATGGACTCACAGAATATAGAGTGTGCGTATGGTTTCATGAGCAACACATTGACTGATTCTTATGATAGCCTGGCCCTGAGACAGTAGGAACACGGCTAAGCAGACACTGCTGATCACAACCTGGAAAGTTCTACCCAATTCTGAACTTAAAAACAATTGCTAATTTTAAGTATTGTCTTAAACCAAATTACATGACTGAGTGAAAATATCTTTATAAAAACTATCACCATATAAAATGAATATAAAACTACAAACTAGGAACTTAAGCTGGGGAGACGTTTCAGTGACAGACGTTCTGATTTGCATGAGGACTTGTGTTTGGATCACCTTCATACACAGAAAATGCAGAGTCTGTGCTCTCCCATTTACCACATCTCTGCCAAATGTCAAATGGCTGTGAAAACTCAATGATAGAGCTATTGTCTAAAATGCATAAAAAGGTAGTGTTTTCCACTCCTGAAGTCTGATTATGGGGTATTTACAATTTACTCTTTACTCTAGACACACTGGGAATTTTGGTCATTTTAATTGGTATGTAATTGTAGAGCTACACACACACATATGCATGAGCATGCACACGTGCTCACACATTCTCTCTCTCTCTCACACACACACACACACAAACACAAACTGGTTATGGAATCATTCATTCACACAGATAGAAAATGGCATGACAAATACAAGCACAAATGTGTTTATAGTCGTTGCCGAAATTGGGGTGAAAAGAAGTTTTTAATATGTCTCTGCTAGGCTGCAAATGTTATAGGGAGGATTAAGAGAGACTGGGACATAGGCTCCTTGAAATCGTGTTTCCTGGCTCTTTCTTACAAGTGGCTCATTTCACTCAAACCATCATGTTCATGGAGAAATCCTAACTCCTACCTCTGTCCTATCACACTATCTCATTTTTGTTTAATTCACACTCACTAAATATTTTATGATATATTTAGCTATCTTTGAATTCCAAAATAGATTTATGTCTATTTGGACAACTGAAGAAACAGGAGATGGGATCAAGAGAAGGTAGAAGAGAGGTGTCCCTGAGGATAACCCACTGGAGCAGAGCCTGCATTTAAAGGGCAGTTGGACAATGAGAGTGGATAAAGTGGACAATCAGTGCAATTTCTACACTTTCCTTGAATATCTGAGGCACCCAATAGACTGAATTTTTTTTTTTTTTTTTGCATACAACCAAGGTTGAGGAAAGTCCGTGATGCCCTAGAGGCATGTGACCCAAGTAAAGATGGCTGCCTAAAACTTGCAGGTGTTAGGATGGCGTTCCCAAATGGCAACTATTCATCTTCCAGGAGATACACATTGAGGGCAATAGGAAAATGTGACCTAGTTGTGGGTTCAATGCTGAAATTTAAAAGTTTGGCTTTGTGAAATGTGCTAGAAATTGACATTTTAGATGAAATAAAGGGTGATTATAATAATTGGGTTAAAAACTCCTGTTTGTGTTTTTATAGAATTCTGAGGGCCATCGTAGAATGGAGTAAGTAAGGCCTTTCTGAAGAAGAATCCTTGTTCTTCGTTTGAAGAAATGTGGATATACTAGCAGAAAAGAGTTTATGTGGAATCTGTGTCTGCATACACAAGTTGGCTGCCACTTGTGATGTGAAGTGCTTCAGGAATGAAGTCCTTGAGAGATGAGGGAACACATGGTGTGAGGAAGGGTCTTTGCTTTATTTGTGGTCTTTTAAAATTGGTTATTTTAATTATTTACATTTCAAATGTTGTCTCTCTTCCCAGTTCCCCATCCGAGACCCCCCCCATATCCCATCTCCTGTCTCCCCTGCTTCTATGAGGGTGCTCCCCCAACCACCCACTTCATCCTTACCGCCCTAGCATCAGACTACACTGGGGCATCGAGCCACCACAGGACCAAGAGCCTCCCCTCCCATGGATGCCGGATAAGGCCATCCTCTGCTGCACATGCAGCTGGAATCATGGGTCCCTCCATGTATACTCTTTTGTTGGTGGTTTAGTCCCTGGGAGCTTTGGAGGGGTCTGGTTCTTGTCTAAAGGAAATACAGGGACAAAGAGTGGAGCAGAGACTGAAGGAAAGACCATCCAGAGACTGCTCCACTAGGAATCTATCCTATCTGCACACACCAAACCCAGACACTATTGCTCATGCCACAAAGCACTTACTGACAAGAGCCTAGTATAGCTGTCCAATGAGAGGCTCTGCCAGCGCTTGACCAACACAGATGCAAATGCTCACAGCCAGCCAACAGAATGAGCAGGGGACCCCAATGGAGGGGTTAGGGGAAGGACTGAAGGAGCTGAAGGGGTTTGTAACCCTATAGCAAGGTCCTTGCTTTGACTTTGCATCACCATTAGAATTTCTTTAATTTGTCTCACAGTGTGGACAGAGAGAAGACTCTACTTCCTGCTCTCTCCATGAACCCCTCCCTTCTGACATCATACCATAGACAGGGCACATAAAGCAGTGCCAGTCACATAGTAAGTAACCTGCTGTCCATGCATTTTCCTAAGTTCAAATTTATTTTGAAGTTATTGTTTTTGTCAACTAATCTAGTACAATTCATTTTACAATGTATATCCATTATAAACCAGGATGAATATTTTTCTATAGATTGCTAGGTTTCATTTTTGAAACAGAGAACAGTTGTTCAAAAACAAAAGAAAAAAAGTAATGAAATCAAGGGCTGGAGTGATGGCTCAGAAATTGGGAGTAAATATTGTCCCTTCAAGGGACTTGATTCCCACTACCCAGCTTGGACGTTCCAACTCCAGGGGGGGATCCATTTGCTGTCCTCTTCCGGTCTCTACCCATACAGCACAAATGTGTACCTAGACAAAGCAACAACTAAAAATTAAAAACCAAAGAAGAAAACTTTCAGCAGTGAATGGTAAGTGGATCTAGGAGCGATTGGCTATAAAGTGATAATCAGAAGCAACCTTTTCATTTTCAAAAAGTTCTTGCAACCTCAGCTATTGAATGATAGCTTAATTCTGAAGGTGGTTTCTCCCCGTCCCCCTACCTCTTCCAAGGATGGAGCAAGAATCATTTATAGAGCAGTCAGCTGCAGCAGAGGCAGAAGAGCTGATTGCTCTCAATGGAAAAGTATCTTTATTGTGAGAAAAGTGAGACTCAGGATCTATACTGCCAGCTGATGATCATCATAGGTGAAGGGATTTAAAAATCAAGTCAGTGCTACTCCAGAAGCACAGGGCCCTTGAATGTCACATCCTTATAACCTAGAAACTATGCGACAAAACCTCTATGTGTCCCATCATCAAATGGAACTATAGACTTTACATGTTTCCAAATAAATTATTTCAGGCCCATCCTATTCATATCAGCTCTCACTTCCTAACCCCCTAATAGTTTCTGGGATTCTCTTGTAGATCTATGAAAGTGAAGTGAAAAAGGGAGAGTTTAGGGATGAGATGGAAGCAGGTGATTTTTCTTCTCTTGGCATATAAATCAATGGCATACAGGACATTTCTTTTCCCTGTAACCTAGTGTAGCACTGTGAGAAGGGAATATTTATACCGCAAGGGATTCCACAGAGACTGTGATAGCCAGCCTGAAGAGCCTGTCTCAACTCTCTGTCTATAAAGAGACTTTCAGCACAAAAGTTGCTATGAAACCATTTGTTTCAACTGAAAACCATTGACATGCTAAGTAGAATCCATTCTTTATCCAAGAAACTTTAAATCCGTTTTTGGAAAAAAATAAACACATTTACTCTCCTACATTTTTATTAGAAAGGCTTCTCTTTGTGAAAAAAATAGGCATTTAAAATATTGTAAGATATGAGATATTTATATTTTAGAAATCCTTCTATACTTTGAGATTTGACAGATAAGTATTTATAATTCCTACAGTTTATTGAAAGCTGTACACACAAAGTAATAACTCACAATGCAATGATGTTAGATACTAAGAAATGAGGGGGAGAAAGCACACTTTAAATATAACTAATTTTCATCTTCTTCTAGTCAACTTGACCTTTCCTGAAACAGCATAAACCCTTTAGAAAGAAAATATTGTAATATTTCTAAAGTCATATGGATGTTCCGTTACGATGATTCACTCTGATTTTTTGTTCTGTTGTTTTGCTCCCATTGTGTGCTGTGTTTTTGTTTTATTTTGTGAAGAGTAGTGTCAAAGACTATCCACACTGGTTAGGAGGCCTGCCAAAATCTAAGATGATTTTCAAAAACTAGTTCACAGACAGCCTGCAATTATAAAGTATACCAGCAGCAGCTGGAGTCTTGCTGTCCTTCCCTGACTTTCTGCCTCTGATCTTGTGCATGGCACAGGTAACTAGTCAAATTCCAGACTTGGCATCAGGAATCCTTCCAGATTGTCTTGTACATACTTTGGTTCAGACCCTTCAGTTGATCATCAAAGGCCTCCTTATATCTGCCCCCTCTTCCATATTGGTTTCCGTCTTAGGGTTTTACTGCTGTGAAGAGACACCATGACCAAGGTAACTCTTATAAGGACAACATTTAATTGGGGCTGGTTTACAGGTTCAGAGGTTCAGTCCACTGTCACTAAGACAGGAGCATGACAACATCCAGGCAGGCATGGTACAAGAGGAGCTGAGAGTCCTACGTCTTCATCTGAAGGCTGCTAGCAGAATACTGACTTCCAGGCAGCTAGGACAAGGATATTAAAGCCCATATCCAGTGACACATCTACTCCAACAAGGCCACACCTAGTCCAAAAAGGCCACACCTTCCAATAGTGCCACTGACTGGGAGGAGCATACACAAACCATCACAGTTTCCTTTCCTTTCCACATCACCTTTCTACATTTCCTCCTTCTTCCTTTTCTCTTCTTCTCAACCCTCTTCATTTCTGCCTCAGTCTTCCTTGCTTCTAATGTTCTGTCCTTCCTTACACAGCACAGATTGGCTTTGAACTTCCCATTCTCTCTTTATTTGTCTCTCAAGTGCTAGATTATTAGTTTCATGTATTCCAAATGATAATGACTTCAATAATAAAATGTTTTAATTTCAAAGCATATTTTTTCTATTCATCTGGACCATTAATATTTTAAAATGTCCTAAGCATAAGACAGCTTTGGTCACCAAGCCAGGCATCAAGCTAGGATGAACAAAGGACTGCTGATTGCTCTGTTCCTGACTGATATAAGAACAACACCAACAATAAGGGGCCTCTTTACCCACTGCTGGGACTCATTAATTTTTATGTTTATTACATTTTCAGCATGTTGTATATATTATGTATGCTATGGTCAGCAACTTTCTTTTTGCTACCAGGATATTTTTGTCTTTATTAACAAGTGAAACAGGAAATAAATCAAGGTGATAAACTTACTAAATAATATCCTATAAGAAGAGGTTTCTTGTCTTAAAAAAAAAACATGTTTACCAGGCCATTAAAAGTAGCATTGTCTTTTTCTAATTTTGTGTTGAAGTAAATTCAAAATTCTCATATGATAAAGTTCAGCAAGTTTGATGGTCTTGTTTCTTGATAACAAGATATCATGAGAAGACAAGAAAATGGTATTAAAATCTGTAAATATGTACATAGATAGATATGTAAATTATGTATAAAAAAGCAATCATTTGCTTATGAAATATAGTGAACCAAGGGCTATATTTCCTAATTCCAACACTTAATAGAAAAATAATGTAATTTCAACAGCGAAAACAGTAAAGAAACTTAATAAGGTTTTGTTTTGAGCTAAATTTAAAGAGTAAATTCTTCCACTTTATCTTTGTGTGTGTTTGTGTATGTGTGTGTGTGTATGTGAGTGCATGTGCAT
>JADRCD010225569.1:72006-82501 GCA_019843815.1 Montemys delectorum | reverse complement strand
CCAATGCCTAGGATGGACACAAGGCCAATGCCTAGGATGGACACAAGACCAATGCCTAGGATGGACTCAAGGCCAATGCCTAGGATGGACACAAGGCCAATGCCTAGGATGGACACAAGGCCAATGCCTACTCCTGGACGCAAGGCCAATGCCTAGGATGGACACAAGGCCAATGCTTACTCCTGGACACAAGGCCAATGCCTAGGATGGACACAAGGCCAATGCCTACTCCTGGACACAAGGCCAATGCCTACTCCTGGACGCAAGGCCAATGCCTAGCATGGGAAACCCAGAAGAATATGGCTGCAAACATCATCGGTTGTGGCAAGTCAGCTTGGTGTGGGACCGTGAGCTGAAACTGAATGGTGCAGCTCTACAGCCACACCTACTACTCAGGTGGCTTTGAAAAAGGGCAGGGCTAAACCTATGATCCATTCTGGGTGGGAAGAAGGGAGATCTGAAATAAGAAGGGAGGGAGTCGGGTAGCTGAGTAGATCTATGCATTGGTAGGTGGATGATAGATTTAATAAGCCATAAGCTTACATTGGGCAGATCTAGGGCTATAGTAACTTATTCCCCAGCTATAAGGTCTCTCATGACTTGCTGTTTTTCCTGGTCACTCAGTTTTGGACCATGGATGACAACTTCACCCTGTCTTCCTCTTCTCTCTCTACCTGCAACTCTCTCACTGGATCCTCCAGTCCCACCTTTCTCCCTCCACTGACAAATCACAGGCTCTAGCCTTTTATTGACCAGTTAAATTGGGGAGAAGGTTCACACAGCATCCCTTTGTATATGTGAGGATCTGCTCGTGGGGGGGCAAACACATCGTGAGAAACCAGTATTTAGCATTAGAATACAAGCAGCATCCGACCAATCCACTACATTTCCCCTCTTTTTGTCCAAATAAAAAGGCTTTTTCTCTTACAGTAATAAAGATAGTAATAAAGTAATAAGCACATACATACATACATGCACACACATGTACTCATGCATTTATGTACACACATACAGGCACATATATGGATGCACATGCACACAAACATACATGAACACACACGTTAATACATGCACATACATTCATGCACACACATGCACCCATACATGCGCACACACAGTAGGAACAATTATAAAAGAATTATGGAAATGGTTAGGTAAGAGTCACATTTATGATGCCCTTACTTCAAGACAAAAAACTGACTAAGACAGGTAGAGAGTAGATGGGAGATGGAGAGATAATGGATATGTGATAGAGGATAGCCAGGTAGAGAAGAGATAGATGATAGACGATTGATAAATAGATGATAGACACATGCATGACAGATGGATTGATACATGATAGACAGATGATGGAGGAATGACTGATTGATTGGTACATGGTAGACAGATAGACAGACAGACAGAAGGGTGGTAGGTAAGTACTTGGTGATAGATAATGACCTAGTCACAGACTTGGAAAGCAAGTGGCTAGAGTATCAACGACAAGGCATGCTTGGATGCAGGCATGTGAGCAGAGCTCATGGGATAGATGAAGGATATGAGGGTTTGGGTGTAGATACACAAACACACATGTATATACATATATACATGCACATACATACATACTTGCACACACATGTGCTCATGCATTCATGTACTCACATAGACGCACATATATAGAAGCACATGCACACAAACATACATGAACACACACATTAATACATGCACATACATTCATGTACACACATGCACCCATACATGCACACACATATACATATATGCACATACATGCACACCCCATACACACACACCAGAGATAGCAGAAAGAAGTGCTGAAAAGGCAAGTGGACAGGTCTCTTGGCTAGGTGATTGTCTCAGTCTTAGCTTCAGTGGAACACCATGACCAAAAAGCAAGTTGGGGAGGAAAGAGTTTATTTGGTTTACACTTCCAGATCAAGACTGAAGGAAGTCAGGACTGGAACTCAAGCGGTGGGAACCTGGAGGCAGGAGCTGATGCAGAGGCCATGGAGGGCGCTGCTCCCTGGCTTGCTCCTCATAGCTTGCTGAGCTTGCTTTTTTTTTTTTTTTAATAGAACCCAGGATTACCACCAGCCCGTGAATGGCACCACCCACAATGATCTGGACCCTCCTTCATTGATCAGTAATTGAGAAAATGTCTTACAACTGGATCTTATAGAGGTATTTCTTCAACTGAGGCTCCTTCCTATGTGATGACTCTAGCTTTCATCCAGTTGAAATACAAAACCAGCCAGTTCAGTGATCTTCACAGAAACCAATAGGAAGGACTTAGTACTACCTGTTAGCCTCAGTAGTACCAAGCACTTCTAAGCACCAGTCCTATTACTAAACACTATGACTACCTCTGAAGGTGTTATGGGCTAGCTCAGGGACTGAGCCTTTCTGGGCTGTCTGGAGACACCAGCCAGCAGGTTGGTGGACAGTTGCTTACATGGGGTGTCCTTTTCCTTCTCTATTCCCAGGAAGACAGTCATTGATCATGACAGACATGGATTTCTGCTAAGGACTCTCTTTCCCTTTCCATTGTGTGCCTGAAGGGTGCCTTGACTAGACACAGGACATGCGACTAAGAGACTCACTCTGGGGACATGCCTTTTAATTATTTGTAAATTGTAATATGAGTCAGCAAGCCTCCTAGAATTCTGGAACAGTCCTCTGAAGATGCTGTCAGGACACAGCCTGAAGGCAGCATGCTAATAAACATGCCCACTTCTTGGAATATAGGGTATGTATGAATTGGACTCATGCAGCATCTGACACTTTGTCCTCAACAAGAAAAATACATATCCATGGCCAGAGGAGGAGCTGCCTTGCTCACTATAACTCCTGATGCTTCTGGAGGACTTGCTGGCTCCTTGCTTCCCCACTCCAGGTATGAGGCCTGCAACCCCAAACGGGGCAACGTAGGGCCACAAGTGTCCCATTGAACCTGGCCTTACTGTGAACATTGTGGTCTGAATTCTCTGAGTTTAGAAGCAAGCAAGAAGAGGAGTCATTACAACGAATTGTTGAGCTTCCTGTAGATCAGGAAGCAAGGCTCTGTGCTGCGGAATAGGCGACATGAGTGACCTCCTAGGGGTCTCTGGTACTCCCCTGACTGATGAGAACCAGAATGGCTTGAGAAGGAACCTAAATACCTAAATGGATGGGTGAGGCTCCATATTTGAGGCCACACTGTCCACCTGGCTCAGCATCGTAAGGATTATGGGGGAACCTTTAATGAAGCCTTTCCCCAGAGCCTCGGGGTTCACCTGCTAGGCAGGAGAGTGAAGAATTGCACAGAGTCAGTGATTGTCAAAAGGCATTTTAAAGACATTTTACTTAAATATGTAAATCTGAAAAAGTAGTCTTCCTTTTATCTGGTTGGTTGGTGCTAAACAGAGACTTGAGGGTAAGAGGTGTGGCTCCCAGTAGCTCACATGCAGAAGGCGTGGTCCCTAACCCTGTCCATAATGAGGTTCTGAGAGATGGGAATGGTTCATGAGGAGGCTGATCTAACCAGTGGATTAACCACTTTACTGTTATCTTTTAAATTCCGTGTGTAATGTGTGCATATGTGTGTAGTGTATGTGTGTATAATGTGTGTATAGTGTGTGTGTAGCATGTGTATAGTGTGTGTGTAGCATGTGTATAGTGTGTGTATAGTGTGTGGGTATTGTATGTGTATGTAGTGTGTGTATAATGTGTGTGTGGGTAGTGTATGTGTGTGTGTTTTGTGTATAGTGTGTGTGTGTGTGGGTAGTGTGTGTGTGTGTTTTGTGTATAGTGTGTGTGTGGGGGGGGAGTGTATGTGTGTGTGTTTTGTGTATAGTGTGTGTGTGTGTGTGTGGAGTGTATGTGTGTACAGTGTGTGCATGTAGTGTGTATGTAATGTATGTGTGTATAGTGTATATGTAGTGTGTGTATAGTGTGTATGTGTGTATTGTAGTGTGTTTAGTGTGTATATAGTGTGTATGTATGTGTAGTATATGTGTGTATAGTATGTGTGTAGTGTATGTGTATGTACAGTGTGTGTGTAGTGTGCATGTGTGTAGTGTGTGTAATGTATGTGTGTACAGAGTATGTATAGTGTGTGTATAGTGTGTGTGTAGTATATATGTGTGTATAGTGTGTGTAGTGTATGTGTATACAGTATGTGTATTATAGTGTGTGTGCAGTGTATATGAGTGTATAGTGTGTGTAGTGTATGTACGTACAGTGTGTGTAGTGTATGTATATATATAGTGTGTATATGTATGTGTGTAGTGTATATGTGTGTACAGTGTGTGTAGTATATATGTGTATGTGTGCATAGTGTGTGTGTGTGTGCATAGTGTGTATGTGTGTGTGTGTGTGTGTGTGTGTGTGTGCAGGCCCTAAACGCAATCAGAAAGTGGTTATTTACAATCTTGACATTCTTGCACTATGTTGGCAGTGGGAATGTCTTGTCAGGCAAGTCATTATGGTAGCTCACAGAGTTTTCCCAGCGGGGGAACATTGATGGTGACCTCTCCTCCGATAGTGTGCCTTCTAGCACACGGAGACTATGACACCATATTCTGGACCTGTACAAAATCAAGCCCCACAATTCCAGCCTGGAGAGGTCATCAGATTCCACCCTCACTGAGGAGCGATTGGCAACTGATAGCCACCAGGAGAGGGATAGTCATTTTACTTTAAGAGTGTGGCTTTTAGTGGGTTGACTATGGTTGCACACCCAAGAATATATGGTGAGCGTGTACACAACTTGATGGACAGGAATAACTGTTTGTGAAAGGCTAGTGGGTGGAGAGGGGAGGGGGCGGATCTGGGAGAAGTTGAAGGAAGGGCTGTGAGTACAATCAAGGTGCTTTGTATGATCATCTCAAAGGACCAATTTAAAAAAAAAAAAAAAAAAACAAGTTTTGAGGAAAAGGAATCATCAGGGCCAGGATTTCTAACTTCTATGCTGCTTGAAAAACCCAGAACATGTTTGATACTCTGTCTTAGAAATTAAACTTAGTAGGAAAAAAGTTACAGGTGGTAACCTCCGTTATACAATTACAAAAATGTCAACTATCTGTTGTCTGTAGCCATCATGATCCAAGCAACCCCTCAAGCTGCGAGGTTTGGCCAGTGATCTTTTCGACTTGCCTAACATTTTTCCGTTGGAGAAACTGAGTCTCATCCTCCACAGGATGGAGCCCCTGGGTGTAGCTGGGACCATCACTCAGACTTGAGACACCTCTGTCAGGGTTTTATTGAGCAGAGCTGCCTGCCGCCATATGCATTTAAATAATGAGCAAGGATCAATACCTGCCTCTGTCCACAGTCCCTCGACGATGGCCTAAGAAGACGAGGCCAGCTCCACCGCGAAGCGGCTGCCTGCAGCCCGAGCACATTACGGCCTCGCTGAAGCTAAATTTTGCCCATCAGGAACCACGAACCATGCTGAGAAGGGTGGCAGGAGGTCGCAGAGGATTCACAGGGATCTAAATCTCGAGCACTGGTGAGATAATGCGGCCATGTTTCCATAAACAGACATCCATCCATCACCAGATGCTGGCTCAGCCCCAGCCGTAGCCCATGGCGGCATGGTGGTTCTCAGAAGCCTGGCAGTTCTGGGGTCAGCTTTTATTTCTGCTTCTCCCTAGGTAGGAGACTCCACAAAAGTCCCTTTGTTTTTCTCTGTCTATGTTTCTCTCTGTGTGTCTCTCTCTGTCTTCTCTGTCTTGCTCTGTCTCTCTGTCTCTCTGTTTTCTCTGTCTCTCTGTCTGTCTGTCTCTGTCTGTTTCTCTGTCTCTTACTACCTCTTTGTCTCTCTGTCTCTCTGTCAGACAGTCTGTCAGTAACTCTCTCTCTCTCTCATCCCTTCCCTCTCTCCCTTCCTCCATCTTTTCCCTTTTCTTCTGATTTCCTCCCTCTCTCCTTAGTTCCATCTATACATCTACAATACACACAGAATAAATTTTACATGTGCTAATATGTGTGTACACATCCCATCATTCCATAATCAAGGTATAGCTCCCCACAATGTCTCCTCGTTCCACTTCTCTAGCTATCCTTCCAGAAAGACCTCATCATCTCTGCCTTGCCTTCTATTGTCTATCGATTAGCTCGCCTGCTCTTGAAATTCACAAAAATAGACTCAGTCAGAGTATCTGCTTTTACGTCTGGCTTCTTTAATTAAAAACAATTAACATAATAAACATAAACTCATGTCTAGTTGTGTGGGTGTCACTTAGTTTTGATTCTCACATATTCCGTTGCCTGGATGTACCAGCACATGTTAACCCATCTTCTCCTCATTCATGTGTGCACCGTGAGGCGTGATCTTAGGAACACAGGTGCTGTGAACTTTGTATGCTGACTTCTGTCACACATGGTTTGTAGAGTTTGGAGTAGAGTTTATGAAGAGTTTTGATTCTGTTTTTTAGAGCCTCAGTCTTTTCCTTGAGAAACAGGGAGCATCATGTTACTTTTCTTCTAGTGCTGCTTGGCTCAGTGGGCAGATATTCTAATGCACAATAACTTTGAGCCTAAGGATGTTGTTTGACATTGAATGCCTACCTCCAAACCCAGGCTGACTCTGTTTCCCTGCACAGTGCCGCTGGGCTAGGTAGATGGGGTATTGTTCAGTGCTGTGACAAAAAGACAGACAAAAACATCTTAGGAAACAGAGGACTTATTTTGGCTGATAGTTTGAGTCAATTGCAGTGAGGAGGTCTCAGAAGGTGTGTGAGACAGTTGGTCACATGACAACCATAGAGGAACGAAGGACTGTGACCAACTCACTTTCTTCTTCTCTGTCTCTTTCTCTCCCCCTCTCTCTCTCTTTCTTTCTTCCTTCCTTTCTTTCTCTTCCTTCCTTCCTTTCTTTCTTTCTCTTCCTTCCTTCCATGTTTTTTTCATTTTAGAGATTTTTATGATTTTTGTCAGTTGGAATGATTTTGAATCATAAGAACAAAATACCTTGGTATGAATGTGCGTCGTCTAGTATGACAAGAAATGAGTCATGATGGACAGCTATGTAGTTGAGTTATCATTGAGACAATGTTCTCAACGTTTTCTGGTCTTTTTTTTTTTAAATTATTTATTTAATTTACATCCCAATCCCAGCTTCCTCTCCTCCCAGTTCCTCCCTTTCACCTCTCCCACACCATCCACCCTTCCCCCTTTTTCCTCAGAAAAGGACAGGCCTCCCATGGATGTCAACCCACCTTGGGGTATTAAGTTGGAGTAAGGCTAGGTGCATCTTCTCCTATTGAGGCTAGAAGGGGCAGGCCCAGTTAGGGGAAAGGGATCCAGAGGCAGGGCAGCCTCTGTTCCTGCTTTAGGGGTCCCATGACATGAAGACCCAGCTGTACAACTGTTACGCACGCGCAGAAGGTCTACGTCCATCCTATGCTCTCTAACTTGCAGTTCATTCTTTATGAGCCCTTATGAACACAGGTTAGTTGATCCTATAGGTTTTCTTGTGGTCTCCTTCACAATCTGGTTCCTTCAATCCTTCCTTCCTTCCTTCCTTCCTTCCTTCCTTCCTTCCTTCCTTCCACAGTATTCTCCACCTAATGTATGGCTGTGGATCTCTGCGTTTGTTCCCATCAGTTGCTGGGTGAAGCCTCTCTGATGACAGTTATGC
Source organism: Montemys delectorum (assembly GCA_019843815.1). NCBI lineage: Eukaryota > Metazoa > Chordata > Mammalia > Rodentia > Muridae > Montemys > Montemys delectorum. The sequence goes on along the minus strand of JADRCD010225569.1, from coordinate 74,883 downwards.
TAGCCTCCTGTCTGCAAGTATAGCAGAATATTGTTAACAGTGTCAGGGGTGGGCTCTCTCTCATGGCATGGTTTTCAAGCTAGGCCAGTCATTGGTTGGCCATTCTCTCAAATTCTGCTCCATCTTTTACCCCTGCATATTTTGTAGGCAGGACAAATTGTGGGTCTAAAGTTTGAATCTGGGTTGGGGTCCCAGTTCCTCCATTGCAAGTCTTGCCTGGTTACATGAGTGGGCCAATTCAGGCTTCATAACTCCCATTGCTAGGAGTCACAGATTCCTGGGGACTCCCATTGTCCTAGGTTTCTAGCTCTTCTCAGAGATGCCTCCCCCAATCCAGTTGTCTTTCCCAGGGCTCTCTCTCCCTCTGTCCTCCCCCAGTCTGATTCCTCTTGTTTCCATCCCCACTCCTCCCTTGCCCAGTCCCCACCCTCCACCTCCCCTTATCTACGACATATGGAAATCCATCATTGTAACTCACCATATAAACAAACTGTACTGAGATACTGTCTTAGTTACCTTCTATCACTGGAATGAAACACAAGGACCAAAAGCAGTTGGGGAGGAAGGAGTTTATTCAGCTTACACTTCTACATCATAGTCCATCACAGAAGGAAGTTATAGCAGAAACCCAAGCAGGGCAGGAACCTGGAGGCAGGAGCTGCTGCAGAGGCCCTGGAGGGGTGCTGCTTACTGGCTTGCTCTCCATGGCTTGCTCAGCCTGCTTTCTTATAGCACCCAGGATCACCAGCCCAGGGATGGCTCTACCCACAGTGGGCTGGGCCCTCTCATATCAATCACTATTAGGAAAAATACCCTACAAGCTCTGTACAACCCAATCTTTTGGAAGCATTTTCTCAACAGAGGTCTCTTCCTCTTGGATGATTCTAGCCTGAGTCAAGTTGACATGAAATTATCCAGCACAGATGCTAAATTGAAAGTGGACACCTACCAGCTCTCATCCAGGGGGCACTTCCTCCTTAGCCATTTGTTCAATTTCTTCTGGCCAAAAAGAAAGACAAAGATGGCCTCTGAACCAGTCTCCAGAGAACTCCTTTGTTTGCCAGCATTAATTGTTTGAAACCTCCAACCTTCAGAGAGACAAAGCAGATGTATTTCCAAGGGGTTAGGAGTAGCAAGACTTCAAATGAAAGAGTTTTCACAAATATGAAGGGTTCCTATGGCTCCAAGAAAGCACCATGTTCAGAGGAGAGTGTGTGAGAATCCCTGAGCCCCTTCTATCGCTCCAGGGTGAAGCACTCCCCTTGTCTGAACAAGATCTAGGGTGGATCCTGAAGGGACTGTAGTAGGAGCCAGAAGCCTATGTCAGTAATACCATAAATCAAGGGTAATTTTAAAGGGGCTTTGTGCTTGGGAAGCTGTGGCACCCTCTGGATAGCACCTCCCTCTGGGCATAGAGAGTTGTAGATACATGGTAGACAGCACCCAGAGCCACTTGCCTAAAAATAATGGGCTTGTATTTCATCTCCAAAAATAGTGTGTTGGGCTTAGAATGCTCTCTTCCCCTCTTTGGGACTCAAGGATTATTGGATTACAAAGCAAAAAGCTTTTCCTGGCTTTGCAGGATGGTGTGTGAAGCCTGGGAGATAATAGTGACTGAAGTATGTAGAAGCTTCTTGATTTAACAGCATTAGGCACAAGTATTCTGATCACTGTCCTGTTTAGCTTCAGTTGTCAACTTGACACAGCCTACGGCCACCTGAAAAGAGTTGAAGAATTGTCTCTATTAGATCAGCCTGTGGGCTTGTACGGGGGTGGGGGTGAGGGTGGGGGGTTGTCTTGATTGTTAATTTATTTAGAAGGGCTTATCCCATGGTAGGCAGCATCATCCCTTGGTGGGTGGTCCTGACTGTATAAGACCGTTGTAGAAGCATAAGCCTGCCAGCGAACCAGCCATCAAGTAGCATCCTCTCTGGTCCCTGTTACACATCTTTGGCTGAGAGGAGATGTCCTCTGCTGGAGGTGATCCCATGTGGAACTGCAATCTGGCGAGAATGTGCTAAGTTCCAGCACTTTCAGAACTCAAACTTTGAGGTCTCATTCTTCATTGAACTGCATATTTACAAGCAGTTTTGTTGTTTTTTGTTTTTCATGCACTGGACATGTGCAGATGCCCAAGGACACCAAGCATGTCCCTGGAACTGGAATCACGGATGACTGGGAGTGAACTGATGTCGGCGACTGAGGAGCAGATTCAGGTTTTCCTCAAGAGTAAAGTACTTGGGAGCACTGAGATGTCTCTCCTGGTCTCCGGATGGCTATTTTAAAACTATTACTTAATTGGCAGAACATAGAGTTGGATGGATACTCTTCATCATCTTCCTGGTGTTTTCAGAACAGTTCTCTGTATCCTGAGGTTACAAAGCATGGCTCAGCCACAGGGTGTCTGCCTCTCCCCAAGTGCTTACTCCTCATCTTTTGGATCTAAGGAGTTACCTTCCTTCAAGAAAGGCAGAAAGGTCACCCACCTCCCGAGCTCACCTAAAATCAATGCCACCTTTGTAGATGAAAAGTAGAGAGTCGACTCCTATGATTCTATGTTTGAGGGCAGTGGAATGGAAATGAACCCTTACTGTTTAGGAACAGTTGCTCTAGAGTGGACACAGGCCTAGGTGCCGAGGGGATAAGAAAGGTAAAATAAGCTTCAGTGAAGAAGAAATTATGATGCTACATAGGTGAGGAGAGGAACAGGACTCCACACAGATCCCTGCACTGCTGTCCTGAACTACCAACCAGGCTGCAGTGTATCACTTCCTGTTCTGTCCAATCTTGGCAGTTACTGACATTGCAACAAACCTTGCCCTCTTCAAAGTTCACACTTAATCGCTAAATAGTAAAGTTATGTTGAAAATCAGAACC
>JADRCD010225569.1:50388-69406 GCA_019843815.1 Montemys delectorum | reverse complement strand
TGTGTGTGTGTGTGTGTGTGTGTGTGTGTGTGTGTCTACCTATCATGGCTGTAGTGATGTTGATGGCCATGATGGTTCTGATGATGGTGGTTATGGTAGAGGTGATGGTTTTTACGTTGGAGATAATAGTGGTCTGGTGATGATAGATAGTGAGGGTTGTGTTGTTGTTGGTGGTTGTAGTGGAGGTGAGCATGGTGATGATGGTGGGTGATGGTCGTGGTGGAGGTAGTCATGATTGTGATGGTAGCTGTGGTAGAGATAAGCATGCTCTATGGTGATAGTGAGGGTTGTGTTATTGTGGTGGCTGTGGTAGAGATAAGCGCTCTATGGTGATGGTGAGGGCTGTGTTCTTGTGGTGGCTGTGGTAGAGCTGATGATGGGAACGAAGGCAGCAATCGTGGTAATTGTTGTGGTAGAAGTGATGGCGATGGCGACATTTGTGGTGCTGCTGGTGGTGATGGTGATGGCCATTCTTTCACGGGGCTATTGGATCCAATGATCAATGTAACCAAATTCATGAGAGCCTGGTAGAACCGCACATCTTCACCAAACTTCCACATGGCTGAAGAAGAGGCCACCTCTGTCTGGATGACTTTTTCTAAGGCAAAGAGGCCACTTGAGACACATGTCTTTCAGAGATTCCTGGGAGGAAAGAGCAAAGACTCCAGACACCTGGCCATTTTCACCCTGCTGGGAGGCGTTCCTCCAGTTAACCTTTGCCATCTGGTCCAGTTGTCTTCCAGCCTTCATTTCCCTATTGGCCAAACAGTGCTGGGCTTGCAATATTTATAATAAGCTAATAAAAGAACACATGTGGACTGCACACACTGTGCACCAGGCCTTGGCATCTGCCACAGAAAAGTGAAATTCTCAAAGGGCCCATTGCACAAAAGGGGGCAGAGAAGATAAAGGGAACTTACCACAATAGCTAAGTGTACGGCCCTCAAAGATGCTGGGTGCTCGCTCTGCCAACCATTATATCACTTAACCCCAAGGTCAAAGAGCGGACGTAGGACTGTGTGCGGGTTGGTTCGTGCCAACTTGACACAAAGTGCAATCACCCGGGGAAAGGGGAACCTCAGCAGATACTGCGCCCATCAGATTGGCCCGTGGGGCATTTTCTTGATTAATGATTGGTGTGTAAAGGAGCGTTTGCTGATGCAGTCATTGTGGTGACGGCTCCCAAACACCAGTGAAGTGGGGGCGCACGTGACTGGCGATCTGGTGAGGAGTTCCGAGGGATGCATCAAGAGTTCTCTCTACTAGCTTTTTCCTGCAGTCCTCCAAGTCCCCACTTCTCCCCCTTTGACTGGGGAAAGAATCCAGGACCTCACACGAGCTAGGCAAGTGCTCTTCTTCTGAATCACACCTGCAGCCTCAAGGTTCCTGACCACGTGCTTGTGTGTATGTGTGTGTAGAGGGGGGTGGTCTGGGCCAAGCGAGGGCGCCCTGGCAAGGATGTTTACAGAGGAGCCATCTCCCCCACCCTGGGAGGAGCATACTGTTTACACTTTTAGGGCATCCGGGACCCAGCTTCCAACAGATTAGCCGTTTAAGAAAGAAAATCAAAATAAAGTTTATTCGTGCTCTCCAGGGAACAGCAAAGAGAGCACACAGCAGCTTCTCCCACTGTCTGCGGCCAGGACCAAACGCATCCTGTGCTTCGTTTCCCTGGGCTGCTGTATCCGGCAGCTGGTAATTCGGAGACAAAACTCCGAAATTTAGGGTCCTCACAGGAAATTTAGGGTCCTCACAGGCTCCCTTAGCAGATTCCCAGAGTGTATTCTGGCTGGGACCTCGTGGCTTGGCTAGGAGACTGACGGCTTAGGGGACTGAGGACGGAAGGGTCTTCCTCTCCCCCCCACCCCCCACCCCCGACCTGTATCTGTGTGTGTGCCGAGCCTGCGAAGGGAAGTGGGCTGGCAGGATAATTATCTGCCTGGTAATTACAACCAGCCAAGGAGGAAGGCTAAGCATGCCAAGTGGTGGTCCTGCCAGCTGGAAGATGCCCTCAAGCGAGGGATTTGTGGCTAGTGCAACTCGGCAGGGCTTACGTTTTTTTGGCTGTGTACTTGAGAAGGCACAGTTTCACCTTCTCTGTTTTTGTTTTGTTTTTTTTTAAATTTTCGTTCTTCTTTCTTTCTTTAATTTCTGCTTCAGAAGGGGGCGGGTGACTTGGTTGTGAAACTCACTTGGATTCTGAATCTGGGCCTTTTCAGATCTGTGGAGCAGCAGGGAGCTGCATAGGCTTTGCTCTTCATCCTCTGGGTGGAGGGCGCTATGTAGCTAATGGTCCTTGAATGAAGTAAATGCACCCGAAAAGTGGATTGATAGCAAGATGCACTTACAGAACACCTTGACCATGCTGGGGCTGCTCTGTAGACACTTAGCCTGTGTGAGTGGTAGGGTCTTCTTACTGCCCCATTCAGGCAGGCAGTCGTGGCACAGTATTACAGGGGCTAGATGGGAGACTGGGTAGATGTTGCTGTAAATGTTATTTTGTTTTGAATTTGACCTGTCCAGCTCCCCAATAATCGAGGCCTACTAGACTTATCTAATCATCTTTAGCACAATTACCCCTAATCTAGCTTTCTAATGCTAGCCTGGGTACTTCCTAGCTGTGCTCCCCACATACTTGGTGTTTGAGTCCCACCTGGGTTCTTCTGCTCCAGCAGTCTGTCCTCAGGGGCATTTCACTCAGGCATGTGTGGTCCATCGCATCTAAAGGAGACCTTCTCATTCCCTCCACCTTCCTTCTCCTCCTCTGTCCTCCTCCTCTTGGTGGTCCCTACCTGTGACTCTCGGCCAGGTAACTAAAACCTGTCTCTATTCTGCTCAGTCATTGATGGTAGCCACTCCCACTTAACCGATGCCTTTAAATTGGAGAGCAAGGTTTACACAACAAAGGCCAGTGTACAGCAGAATCCGCTCATCTGGAAGCAACCAGATCTTGGGGTTCAGAATCTAGTATTTGTATACACAGCACTCCTCCTCCCCAACAGGTGTAGGGATGCGTGTTAGAAAGGTGGATAGAGACTTTTTTATTTCACCTGATTTCAGTAGGCATCCACTCAGTGCCATAGCCTGTGGTGTTCTTGACATTTTGGCCTGAGCTCCTGGCTCATCTCTCTTGCTTTATTTTGTCCTTGTCTATGAAAGTCTTAGGCTTCATTCGAAATCCTCCTTCACTGGGTTTAGGTCCCTGAAGGGAAATAGATGTGGTAGTTACTCTTGACCCTGTGGAAAGAGTCCAACACTCCAAGATTGCCATGGGCTGGAAGTCTCAGAGTTGAGAGATATTTAAGACTAGCAGCGGGGTGGAAGGTGTGACTCAGTGGTCAAACACTCACCTAGCATGCCAAAGCCCTGGGTTCTAGTCCTAGCACTGGAAAACACTAAACAGAAAATGGGCCATCTCGGGTACCGCAGCCCCCATGACTTGGTAAAGTCTGGGGAGTGAGCCCTTTAGGACCATGATCCATGTGGGGCTTTGGGTGGCACTAGTGTGGTATCCTATCTGCAGGACTTGTCAGAGGGTGACACTGGGCAGGGGACCTGATTCTCTTCATTTGTGTGTTGGGAGTAATGCTTATGTCTGTCTCAGAGAGCTGCACTGCAACGATGCTTGAAAGACACCCAGCACTGAGGCCTCTGAGGAAACATGGCGTTGAGCCGCTGGCTGCAGCTTTCACTTATAGTTATAGTTAGTGGCAGAGACTAACATCTGTGTCTTCAGCAGGCTGCTGGCTGATTTTCTTGGACATAGCTGCTTTCTCAGTCTCATTTTCTGGGGTTGAAATGGAACAACACATGTTCCGTTTTCGTATTCTTGTGTGACTGCTTCTAGATCTGTATGTGTGTATGTGTGTCTTAGTCAGGGTTTCTACTCCTACACAAACATCATGACCATGAAGCAAGTTGGGGAGGAAAGGGTTTATTTAGCTTATTTCCACATTGCTGTTTATCACAAGGAAGTAAGGACTGGAACTCAAGCAGGTCAGGAAGCAGGAGCTGATGCAGAGGCCATGGAGGGATGTTCCTTACTGGCTTGCCTCCCCTGGCTTACTCAGCCTGCTCTCTTATAGAACCCAAGACTTCCAGCCCAGGGATGGCACCACCCACAAGGGCCCCTTGATCACTAATTGAGAAAATGCCCCACAGCTGGATCTCATGGAGGCATTTCCCCAACTGTAGCTCCCTTCTCTGTGATAACACCAGCCTGTGTCAAGTTGACACACAAAACCAGTCAGTACATATGTGTATCTGTATATGTATCTGAGTGTCTGGTTTTGTGTGAGTGTCTGTGCATAAATGCATGTATGTGTGTTTATGTGTGTGAATGTATGTATGTATATGTGCATGTTGATGTATGTGTATGTATATGTATATATGTATGTTTGTATATATGTGTTTATATGTTTACTTATGCATGTTTGTGTATATGCATGTGTGTATATGTGTGTTTTTATGTCTATGTATATATGTGTGTGTATTTATGTGTTTGTGCATGTGTATTTATATGTTTGTATATATGTATGTGTATATGTGTTTGTATGGCTGTATGTGTGTATATGTGTATGTTTGTATGTCTATGTATATATGTGTATGTATGTGTGTTTATGTCTGTGTCTGTGTGTATGTGTATTTATATGTTTGTGTATATGTATGTGTATATGTGTTTGTATGGCTGTATGTGTGAATATGTGTGTTTGTATGTCTAGGTATATTGTGTGTATGTGTGTTTATATGTCTGTGTATATGTATCTATGTATATGTGTGTGCATTTGTGTGTTTGTGTTTATATGTCTATGTATATGTGTTCGTATTTGTGTGTGTAGGGATATATACTGCCTGTCATGGACTAGGTTTATTGCCCTTTGTAAATTCCCCATTGTCCCTTCTTTGAAGTCAGGGTGATGGAATGGGTGGCTTAATTAACACAGGATGGGGAAGGCTTGGGAGCATGTTCTTGCTGCTGCTCACAGTTCAGCTCAAGGGATCCTTGGAGGAAGATGATCTGTTGACCCTGCACAACTCAGAATGACATTGAACCCTGAACCTTTCCCTGGAGCCTTCCTGGCCTGGCTGTGTGCATCTCTCTGACTTCATCTCTATTTCCAGTTCCGCAGACCCACTTTGCTGAAGCTGCAGTCCTCTCTCTCTCTCTCTCTCTCTCTCTCTCTCTCTCTCTCTCTCTCTCTCTGCTTTGACAGGCTGTATCCGTTCCCACCTCAGGTCCTTGCACTAGCTACTTCTTCTTCAAGACTGCTCATCCAGAGTTCTTTTTGTAGTTGATCCTTCTGACTGCCCTTGCCTCACAGTAGCCTCCTGGGTTACCCTATTTCAGGAAGGTCCCCCCATACTTCAGATGCGGTCTGTCACATCAGATTAGCTCATCTGCATTCTGGAAGATTCTGTCTCACCACTCGGGATGTGAAATCTCACTCCTTGTCTCCTTACCTAGGATAGGGACCTCAAATATCTTGTTCCTAGGCATAGCTCCGACAGTTTGGATGAAGCTGGGCACCCCATAAGTATTTCTTAGAAAAATGGAGTCATTGAAGACCAGTCCATGTGAGAGCTGGGGAGGTGATCAGAGTTGGGAGAAAATCTCGATGCAGAAAAGAGTTGAAAGCATGTATCTGGTGCTGAGTGCCAGAGGTGTGGCTAGCAGACAGAGACATTTTAACAGGCCTAGAGGGGTATGCTAGAACCCTGAGTTTTCCTGCATGGCTTGATATTTAGACCAGAAAACAAGAGTGAGGGAGAGGGTCTGGAGAGAAGGCTCAGCGGTTAAGAGCTGACTACTTGGCGCTCTTGTAGAGGACTGGAGTTCAGCCTCTGCATAAGCTGGGCAAAGCTTTGGGAATCTCTCGTGAAGATTTAACCAGTACAGATGGCCAAGCAAGGGCAGGGAGCTAGAGGAAGCTGGCTTCAACCTGACACTCAATAGCCTCAGGATTGTCTCAGCCAGCTGTTACTGCATGACAAACCACCCCAAATCTTAGTGGAAATTACAGGGACGATTTAGCTCATGAGCCCGTGAGTCCTGCACCGGTTTAGGGAAGGCTGCTGGAGCTGTTCACCTGTCAGCAGGCAGTTTCTGGGTCAGCCTGGGGTGGCTGGGCTGCCATGGTTCAACACCGCAGCTCACTTCTGCATCACAGTGTCTCTTCAGGCTTTCTAAGCCAGAGCTTAGAGCTAACGTATACCCACTTGTGTCTCCCTCTGATAGTCAAAGTGAATCTAAGCATCATTCTGTTCCAGTTTAGGAGTTTGAGAAGATTCTCTTCTCAATGGGAGCTTGCTGCAAAGCATGTAGGGAAATGACTGCAGACTTCTGAGCCTCCTGAAGCCTGAGCTAGGGTGTGCAAGTGCCCATTTTACAGATGGGAAACAGAGGACTAACAGCAATCATTGGCTTGGACTGGACCATCTAATGGATCCTTCTTGCCCTGATGTCCTCCTATCTGACTTTTTAAATTTCTCTTTGCTCCTTGCTGTTTGAGACAGGGTCTCTCACTCCCTATAACTTACTCATTAGGCTAGGCTGGGGTCTTCAGGGACCTGCCTGACTCCATCCTTCTCAATCTGGGATTACAAACTTGACCCAGCTATTTTTCTTGGGGTCTGGGGATTGAGCTGAGGCCCTCATGCTTGCTAATATCTACCCAAGCCCTCTCCAGTTATCTCTTTATTTTTCATTTTGAAGCAGATTTTTACTCTGTAGCCCAAGCTGGCTTGGCCTTGCAATCTTCCTGGCTCAGCTTTTCAAGTGGCTGGGTTTATAGTCCAGTACCACCAGGCCTAGTGATTGAAGCACTTTTTGGTCTAACCTCAGACCATTGTCTCCTGTTCTTGTAGAAAGCCAGAACGGCACATCTCTTGAGGTTCTTGTCAGCTGCCCCCACCCTTGTGGCTGTCTTGCCTCCGTGTCTTGGCTTGTCCTGTCCATGGTCTGGATAATTCTTTCCCCATTCCCTGAAGCCCATGTTCCATTCTTTCTGGTTTGTCCCACTTGGGCCCGTTTTTGCAGAGCTTCAGTGCACTCTCTGGGGCTGGTCTACCACAGAGTTCATCACAGCTGTCTGACATCTGGGAGCCCGTTCATTTCTGATTCTGCAGGTCTTAGCTCCAGTGTATTTATGATTACAGTGATGATCAGGTTACTAAGAAGCCAAATCTAGAACTATTTATGTCTCTGGCTCCTCAGAGCCTAGAGAGGCATTTGTAATGCCCATTGCGTGTGGACTCTGTTGCAAAGGAGATACTGGGAACAAATAGAGTCTCACAGAAGTCCAGACCTGGAACCCCTCTAGATATTGGGCTTTCTCTTGTCTTTATACTCTTTCCACAGGCAGGTCCACACAGTGTTTGTTGAGTGAATTACTAAGTGTTTCCATGATGAAGCTAGCAACACAAGGCAGGGCTGCCTGACATCACTTAGACGCTGAGATCCTCAACTCAAAAGATGGAGTTAGGATTCATCTTGTATCCTGCCTACCTGCCCCCCCCCCCCCCCCGCAATGGCTAGCACACAGTAGGTCCTCAGATCCCACTTGCCCTTGATCAACTTACCATAGAAAGAAAAGCTGTCCAGCCTTGGGTCCCCCAGGGCTTATTTTCCAATGCACCCCCCTTCCCCCAGCCGCTGCTGAGTTCTCGCTTCTGTGGTTGGAAGCCTGTTTCTGAGCATTGTGCAAACATGGTTTTGTGTGGTTGAAATGCATTTTTTAAATGTCACTAATTACTCAATAGCCTGTGACCACTCTTTCAGGGTTATAATTGATCTGTCATGTAAATAGCTAATTAGGGGCCTCAAAGAAGGGCAGATGGAAGGCCTGCCCAAGGCCTTCTGACTACTTCTTTTTCTCCAGACCCCCCAGGGGAGACCCTGGGGTCCCTTTCGTCATTGGCTGGAGGAGAAGGGACATTCTCAGGCTCCAGCAGGGACTGCAGACCTCGGACCTCCCTGATAGGCCGGGACTAGCACATACCCACACTCAAGGAATTCTGAGGCCACCAAGTTTAATAGGAACCAACTGTGTGTGCCCTGCGCCCACTCTGGAGCCCAACAAAGCTTACTACTTAGCAATCCAGACAGCTCCCATGTGTAGACACTGCAGTGTGCCAGCTGGCCTTTTCCCCCTGGGGAGCTGGGCTGCTCTGGTCCTGTCCAGTCCTTTCCCTCAGTCGGGTCTGAGGATGTGGAGCTTACTCCACAGAACACATCTTACATCTGCTCTCCTTCCTCTTGGTGCCTCAAAAGACAGGACGCCTTTTGTTTTGCTCTAGTGAAAAATGAGTTTTAGAGTTGGCTGCTGGGTGAAAGTACTCTGACAACCTGAGTTCCATACCCTGGACCTACACAGCAGAAGAGCTCTCTCACCTCCACATGCCTGCCATGGAATATGTGTGCATTCGTGTATGTGTGCACATCCACGTACATGTGTGCGCATGCGCGCGCGCGCGCACACACACACACACACACACACACACACACACACACACACAACTATGACCCTCCTACATAAATGAATAAACTCAATGAAAACAATCAAACCGTATACAACACTGCTTTTCATCCTAGGCAGGATTTGAGGTACAAATCTTCTACCTGGTTCCTGGGAGATTTCTCTTGTTGACAAATGGGAAAGCTTGAAAGGCAGGTGTGGAAAGAGAAAGCCAAGCATGTGGACTCCATCACCTGGTGGGATATTCGCTACATCGGTCGTCAGCGGTGTGGCAGTGGGCTGGGCTGTGTCCTCACTGAGTGTGCCACACTTCAAAGAGCCTCCCGGTGATGGGGGCCCTAGTTTGTGGGGGTGACTTTTCTGAGCAGAGCTGTGCTGTCCTGGCTTGGGATGGGCCTCTCTGACCCATCTGGATACACCCAGGCTTCGGTCTGTTTCTCTGAGTACCAGACATTCAAGGGCATTCAGCTCCTGCTGATGTGGCTGAGGGGTCTGGAGAGAGCTTCCTAAAGGAGCCTATCTTCTTGGCATGCACATTTGGAAAACATGGTCAAGTCCTTGGTCCCCTCTAATCTTAGTGACGTCACTAAGGTTTAAAAATGGGCCAGTAGGACTGCTGAGATGGCTTAGAGGTTTACAGCACTTGCCCTCTCACAGAGGACCTGAGTTCAAATCCCAACCAACACCCATGTTACAGGTAGCTCACAACTGCATAAGTCCCACCCCAGGGGCTCCAATGCCCTCCTGCATGCATACACATAAATAAAAACTGCAAAAATAAAGCTTTTTAAATGGGCCCAGTTAGGTGACTTGGTTGTGCCTCGATCTCACCTCTCCACATAGACAAACCAGCCTGGAGCTGGAAATCCTCCTGTCTTAGGCTCCTAAGTGCTGGGGTGGAGATGTATACCACCACATGTTATAGTCTGTGAAGCCAAGACTTGGGGAATACCTTTCTTTCTTTCTCTGTCTGTCCATCTTTTTCTGTTCGTCTGTCTATCTGTCTGTCCTTCTGTCTGTCTTTCTGTCTGTCTTTTCTTCTTTCTTTTGTTCTTTCTTTTTGTCTTTTTCTGTCTGTCTTCTTCTTTCTTTCCTTCTTCTTGTCTATCTGTTCTCTGTCATCTGTCTGTCCCTTTCATTTTTCTGTCTTTCTTTCTTTCTTCCTTTCTCTCTTTCTTTCTGCCTATTTGTCTGTCTGTCTTTCTTTTCTTCTTTCTTTTGTTCTTCCTTTCTTTTTTGTTTTTATTTCTCTTTTTTTCCATCCTGTCTTTCTATCTGTCTTGCATTCTTACATTTATTTCATGTCTAAGCATTGCATATTTACATCACTCCCACCCCACCTCCTCTTTGCTTCATGTTCCCCATTTCCCTTTCAAATTCATAATCCTTTAACTATTATCGTTACATAAATTTGTATGTGTGACATGCATATATATAAAACAACAATAAGATGTATATGTATGTGCATATATGTGCACATGTATATAAACATGTACCTTGGTGGGTCTATTTAGTGTTGCTTATATGTATATGTGCTCAGCATGATCCCGTGGGATTGGGTAACATTGGGGAAAAGTCCCTACAGAGGATTGGCTTTAAAGCCAGGATATTCACTGTGAGGCAGTGTCTTTTATCTAAGACAAGGAAGCTGCCAGGATGAAATTGCAACAATTGGGCTGCCTACACAAGGCCTGCTTGCAGTGATAACACTAGTTGACATTCCAATGTGGCTAAGAGGAATCTCTCTATGTCCCAAACTAACTGAAGAGCTACGGGTGATTCATGGTTGTATCTCTATAAAATGAAAGTATTTTCCTTCCCCCTTCCTCCTTCTCTTCTTGTATTTTCCTTTAAAAATATTTTAGTCTCTCTCTCTCTCTCTCTCTCTCTCTCTCTCTGAGTGTGTGTGTGTGTGTGTGTGTGTGTGTGCATGAGTGTTAATGCCATATCAAGCTTGCAGAGGTGAGAGGCAACTTGGGGGTTTCAGCTCTGTCCTTCTTCCATGTGAGGCTCAATAACTGGATTTGGGTATCAGGGACATTTACCTCCTGAGCTATCTTGCCAGCCAATATTTTCTTAATTCTTGGAGTTCTCTTTATTTTAAAAACTATTATTTGGGGAGCTGGAGCTATGGCTCAGAGATAAAGAGTATTGGATGCTCTTCCACAGAGCCTAGATTTGATTCCCAGAACTCACATGACAGCTAATACCTTCTCCAGTTCCAGGGGCTCTGCAACACTCTCTTCTGGCCTCCTTGGGCACCAGGCATGTGTATGATGCACAGACATACAAGCAGGCAGAGCTCCCATACACATAAAAATAATAAAATAATTAAAATTTTAACTTAAATTTGTTTTTATTATACTTTCTCTTTATTCTTATTTATTTATTTATTTATTTGGTTTTTCGAGACAGGGTTTCTCTGTGTAGCCCTGGCTATCCTGGAACTCACTCTGTAGACCAGGCTGGCCTCGAACTCAGAAATCCACCTGCCTCTGCCTCCCAAGTGCTGGGATTAAAGGCGTGCGCCACCATCGCCCGGCTCTCTTTATTCTTTATACACCCATTTCCCTTCTTCAAGTCTTCCCAAATTCTGCTCAATAGGTGGCTCCCAGCTTCATATCTTTGATAGCTCATGGAGTTCAGTTCAAATTGTCCACGTCTGTGTGAGTGTGGGGCCAACCATCAAAGCGTGGGTACTCTACCAGTGGGAACACCCTAACAAATGATTCTCCCTTCCTGGCAGCCATTAACTTCCAATAGCACCATGGTAAGGTGCAGGTCTGGAGAGCCCCTCCCCATCTAGGCTGGCATTCTCTTTGGGAAAAGTTCTTGGAGCTACTAAACCCGATCTGGGGGTATTTTAAGAATCCAGACTCATATTTTTTTTTCTTAAATTTGGTTTTATTTTTGCTAAGATACATTCCATGTGACATCTGGAGATTTCTCTCCAGTTTCATCACCAGAGGGAACAACATATATTCATTCATTCATTCATTCATTCATTCACCATCTACTGAACACCCACATCACTCCAAGACTTGGCCTGCCTGTTTTTCTAGTTAAAATGATGGAGGCTTCCGAGCTGGGAGTCAGAATTCTCATGGAGCTGAAGCTATGATTCGTTTCTCCTTGGCCTCAGACCTCCCGTGGGACCCTCTGCCTCTTTGGAGGAGGCGCCCAGTGGTCTGGTATTTTCAAGGTGTAAGCTAGCACCATGCACCCAGGAGACAGAGGCAGAAAGCATCCCCTCTCTAGGCCCTTGGAGTGGATGCTTAGGTGTCTACTGGAGCATTAAGCACTTGGCCTCCTCACCCCCTCTTCTCTCTGACAAAGCTTTTACACGGAGCACGAGTGCCCATAAATAACAGGCCAACCTATAAATAAATACAGCTGGGAGCCCACAAAAGCCCCTGACAAATGCTGTTTATTTAATTTCTCAAGTGTGGTCCATTTGGGTGCAAGGAGAAGAGCGCCTGAGCTTTAACTAGGCCAGCATACTGCTGAGGCTCGCCTTTCCCATGGAGGGGCCATCTTGTTCTCTCCCTGACACTTTGTTGCGCTTTGTGCAACAACTGAGCTGTCTGAAGCTAGGGACTGGGGAGAAAAGAGGGGTTTTCAGACCTTTCCCAATGAGGCTTACTCATCTCCGAGAAAGACAAATCTCGGTCATTTAGCCTGGGTGGCACCAAGCCGGAATGATCTGTGATTTATGCCAGTAGAAAGATCTAGAGCACACCTTGCTTCTTACTGAGGTGGGGATGGGGGACAGGAAGAACAGCAGTGTAAAACATCTAGAATATAACTTATTTTAGAAGCAGGTATGTAGTGGGTTTGCTGTTTCCTGCCCTTTGCAAGCGCCCTGCTTAGGATGCCTGTCTCTTCTTTTTCCTACAACCAACTCTTCCCGAGTGTTTCCTGCTCCCTTGGAATGCTTTCTCCGTCTGACAGCAAACAAGGGACCAGAGCCACTTACTTGTGTAATCTTGCAGCACCCCTTAAAATCCCATTTACCATTGAAATGACATTATCGTCTCTGCAGTTACTGGTTGATCACTTACCTAGCTCACCTGAATAGCAAGTCTCCCCACTGCTCCTCAGATCTGAGCCACTATGGCCTCTCATCTAAGCTTCCCCATGCTCCACTCCCGTGGCCTTGCTTATCAAGGCAACCTGAGAAGGATTTTGGAAATGCTGCTCATGTCCACTGTGTTCTCTGCTTGGGACCTCTCAGGCACTCCTGTCTCACTACCAATGAATGATGATATAGACCTACCCTTGGCTTGCAAGGTCTTGAGAGCTGAACCCATGAACTCTCTGACCTCATTACCAGCCACACCCCTTTTGATCACTCTGTTCCATCCATGTTGCTCTTCCTGGGGTTCTAGAAGAGTCCACACACAACCCACCTAGAGAAGGGCTCATTCCTTATGTTCTTGAGATTCTCCTGCATCAGCATCCGGTCCACTGGCCTTCCTTGGTCATCTTCCTAGAAGTTCTCACCATGTGCTGACTCCATTCCCATCATGTGCTTCATGTGATAGAGCATGCATTTAATCAACTCAGTATCGACCTTCCCTATGTAGCATGTCAGTCGCCACAAGGACAGTGTCTTGTAATTTTCTACTCCTCTCTTCTCATGGCCTAGACCAGTCACTGACACATAGGGGAGGCTCCATGGAACCATCTGGCTTATACAAATGTCATATTTCAACCAATGAAAAGCCTCTGTTGGGTTTGACAAGTGAGGCAGTTTCTGTTGCTGGGGGTTAGTCTGCAGTTGCCTGCTTACTTTCATTTTTTCTACTCCAGCTAAGGGCAAAGAGTCTCCAGCAGAGGTCTTAGTGATTCATGGTGGAATGTGGTTAGGACATGGAGATAGCCTCTCCCCATACCCCAAATGAAATAGGACAAGACCAGTATAGCTAGAACCCTGGGTCAAAGGAAGGAAGATACCAGATGAAGTCTAGACAGGTAGAATCTTCCAGAAAGTTATGCTTCCTTTGGAGCTAGGGAGATAGTGAGATAGGTAAAGTTTTACCTTGCAAGTATAAGAACCAGGATTTAATCCCTGAAACCCTTTTAGTCTCATTCCCCCGAGGTGGAGAAAGGCGGATCCCTGGGGCTTACTGGCCAATTAGCTTAGCCTAGTTGATGAGTTCTAGGCCAGGAAGAGACACTGTCTTTAAAAGCAAGATGGACAGAGCCTGAGGAACAAAAACTGAAGTTGTCCTCTGACCTCCACGCACATGTGCACGCACACATGCATTGCCCCTCCCTTCCCAAAGAATACACACACACACACACACACACACACGCTTTTACACATTTAATTTGATCCTTCGTGGGTGTCTGATAAAAGGTGCCTCAGTCCTGAGTGGCAGCTGTATGCTATTTGGTAGTTGAAGGGTGCTTTTAATCTGGTAGCTCTGAGTTTGAGCGTGAACTGCAGGGCCATGTGTTGACCAGGAGATCTGCCTGTACAGTTATATATGTTCACAGTAAAGGTTGTTCGGCTATGCATATGGTCATTGGATGGACCTCAGGGTCGAAAGAGCGTTGAGGTGTCTCACACAGCCCTGGCTCTTTGCTTGATCTGAATAATGTATGCATTTTCCTGCTTCTATGCTGCTCTAGGGCTCTGATTTATGGCCACAAACGCACCCCTCCACTTGCCCTGGCTTTTGTTAATGACCCCTCATGAATTATCCACGAAATGAATGTTGGATGAGCTAATTAGGCATTAACCTTACATTAGCCATCAACCACACGATTGGACCCTTCACAGCTACTAAAATGCCAGCACTGAGTGGTAAGTATCCTAGAGAAGAGGGTAAAAGGACCAGGGGTGGGAAGTAAGGAGGATAAGAGAAGTTTGAGCATGACTGGAGGAGGGGAAGGGAGCAGGGAGCAGGCAGACATCAGGAATGTTAGGGACCTGACAGGTTAGCTGTGTGAGAATGGATAAGTAAACACCCTTTGACTTGACATCCAGCATGCACCAAGCTTCGGGGAATTTCCCTCTCTCCTGTGCATATTGGACGCCAGAAGCTGATGCTGGAGTGTCTGCCTCTATAGCTCTCCACCTTATTTTTTGAGACAGGGTCTCTTTTCTAATCCGGAAGCTTACGATTGGGCTAGTCTAGCTGGCTAGTAAACCCCTCGGATAGACCTGTCTCCTCTCCTAACTGCTGGGGGTTCAGGCACCTGCCACTGCTCCACCTTTTATGTGGATGTTAGGGATCTCAATTCAGGTCCTTGTGCTTGTATGGCAAGCATTTAATACACTGAGCCATGTTCTCGGACCCTTGTGGTTCTTCTTCTTCTCCTTCCTCTTCCTCTTCCTTTTCCTCTTCCTCTTCCTCTTCCTCTTCCTATTCCTATTCCTATTCTTATTCTTATTCTTATTCTTATTCTTATTCTTATTATTAATTTGAGGGTCTCACTCCATAGTCTAGGCTAAACACAAACTTACCCTAACTTAGGCTGGATGTAGACACTCAATCCTCCTGCCTCAGCCTCCTGAGTCCTGCTTTGTCCAGCCTCTGCTTTCTACCCCACCCCTGCTCTCTTTCCCTCTCTCTGGAAAACTTGTTCTTAATTCTCAGAGTTAAAGAATGCCCAGTCCATATTGCCTTCCCTGAGCCACCTTGGAATGGTCAACCATGTTTAATTCCTGGTAGAATTGAACTAGTATCCTGACTTGGACCAGGAGTAATTGGCTAAGTAAAGTTGGATGGAGTCCTTCTCATAAGTATCTGGGAGGTCTTAGATAATTAGTGTAGATAAATAAGCTACATAGTGATAAGCTATCACTTATCACTTAGATAACACATATAGATTGACACATATAAAATACATGTGTGTGAACACACACACACATGTACAAATGTTACAGCTTTCAGAACACTTTCTTGTCTATAATTCAACTTAACTTATGGACTATACCAGAGATATGGTTCAGGGTTTTATTTTTGTCCATTCACCAGATGGAGAACCCAGGATAGGGCTCAGTTGTTACAGTGCTTGCCCAGCATGTGCAAAGTCTTGGGCTCTATCCTTAGTACTTCATTAGCAAGGCATGGTGTGCTCCTAGCTCTCTGGAGGTGGAGGCAGGAAGATAAGAAGGTCAAAGTTGTTTTTTATTACACAGCAAGCCTGGGCTATGGAAGACCCTGTCTTGAAAGAATGGGGGGAGTTGAGAGTCTCAGGGGAAGGGAGCTTTGTCTGAGGGGAGGAGTCAGGAACTGAACTTTGGTCTACATTCAAAGATTTGTTCTGTTTTCATGGTGGAACTGGCCACCACGTCTCTTTCCCTTTTTGGGGATACAGTGCTTGGCTATACAGTGAGGGATGTGTGGGATCAGGCTGCTTTGCTCTTCCACTAACAGGAACTGTCCTGTCGTGTAGGAGGCCATGTTGTGCATCATGTGACCAACATACACCATTCACCCTAGCCCATGACTGATTGAAAGAGAGGCAGGTACCTGATCAGAGGCAGGCAACTCGCAGGTTTCCTGTGAATAGGGACCAGACAAGTCAATTTGACGAAGGCTCTTAGAGGCCTGAGCTAAGTGTGTATATAGTCAGGACAAGAAACTGACATAGGACCAAGACAGAGAGAAGGCAGCTTGGGGTGAGGAATTGTGAGAGGTGCTGTGACCACCAGGGCTAGGTAGCAGGGTGTCAATCTGTGTGAAGCAAGAAGGAAGTCCATTTCAACAGGACTTAGCTGGCAATGGTCCAAACTTCTAGAATCTGACATTGCACAGTTTATTTTAGGCATATTTAAGTACAGAACAATTTGGGGAAAAGTTTCCTGGTGTGACACAATCCACAGTGTACAAGGAGGTGTACTACATCAAGACTCTTCTAAAAGTACTTGTCATTTCTTCTAAGAAGATATGTTCTATAGATAAGCTGCATGTATTACCTTGAGAGCCTAGGGAAGGATCTGGTGTGGTTCAGTCATACAGATAGTAGAGAGGTCATCTGGGCTATTAGCCACCTCTGGGCCTGGTTGTGTGAGCTAATGTGGTGATCAGCACAGACATCTGAAGGGAGGGGGGCAAAGAGAAAGATGAAGGGGTGGTAGGGAGAGCAAAGAGGAAGAATTAGAAGAAACCTGAAGGAGAACAGCTGGGAAAAAGACTGTGTAGTCTCACTGCTAAGACTCCGTCCCAACTTCCTTACTTAGTCCCCAGCTAAACTCTTCACTCAGATCCCTACTCCTGCATCTGCTTGGAAGCCCCTGGAGAGGCTGTTACTTAAAGCACGGGGTGCTAATGGTTAGCTTTAACGGTCAACTTGACAGAACTCAAAAAGTCTGGGGAGAATGTCAGTGAGGAACTGTCCACCTTGTATCAACCTGTGGGCATGTCTGTGAGGGAGTGCCTTGATTGTTAATTGATGTGAGAAGATGAAGCCCAGTGTAGGTGGCAGCATTCCCTAGTAAGGGGATCCTGAATGTATCAGAGTTGTGAGACTGGGTGGAGCAAAAGCCAACAGACACAAAGGCACACCTTCATGCTCTCTGCTCTTGGGACTAGCTGTTTGAGGTTCTGACTTTGACTCTCTCAAATGATGAGTGGTAACCTGGAATTGTAAGCAGAAATAAGTTCTTCTCTCGGCTGAAGTGCTTTGTGTCAGAGAAGTTTTTCACAGCAACTGAAATAAAACCAGGACACTGGGCTTTCTGGACTTCACAGCTGTGTATCACTAGCACAGCACAGAAGTGAAAAAGACATGTATTGATAACTGCCTCCCAAAGTCTGTCATATGTTCATGTGGATGTGTATAAGACAGTAGACTTCCTGGTCCTCATGAGTCCAGTAAGGTGGATAAATTAACTACCAATGTGGAGTCATAGGGTCTGCCTGGTAGACAGTTAGTTCTCTAGGTATGGGTGTTCCCTACCCCAACTCATGTGGATGTTGTTTCACACAGTGTTAGATGTCCTTGTAAAGTAGGAGTGTACAAAAGACCACACTTGTCATAGCTGCGTAGATAAATGCACTGTGGGAATGAATATCATCCCTGTTTGTGTGACTCTGTGTTCCCCTGCACTCAGACACTACCCCCAGACAGTGTAGCAGCAGGCAGCAGTGGCCCACAGCAATGTCAGTGACAAGAGGCAGTTTGTGAATTTGTGAGTTTGAAATTGGGACAGCCCCCTTCATTCCCTTCTCATGCCTGACCCTCAGCCAGGGTAGCGTGATGGTGACTTCATCTGGCATTAGTTAAATTCTGCCTCTGTGGCAAAGAAACCTGACCAAAATCAACTTAAGAGTGTGAAAGAGGGTGAATTTAGCTTCAGACTTCAGAGGGGTAGAATCCCTTATGGTAGGGAAGGTGTGGGAGCTGGCTGGACACACTTTCATCTCCACACAAGAAACAGAGAATGCTATCAGGGGAGAGAGAGAGAGAGAGAGAGAGAGAGAGAGAGAGAGAGAGAGAGAGAGAGGTGAGGAGAGATAATACACCTCCCCCAGTGCCATGCTTCCTCCAGGAAGACTACACCTCCTAAAGGACTCATAGCTTCCCCAAACAGTGCCACCAACTGGGAACCAAGTGTTAAGACACCAGTGCCTATGGAGGACATTCCTCATGGAATTCACATTACTGTGGTCTTGACTTGGACTTAGAACCACCTAGGAGACTCAGGCAGGTTTCTGGGTGTGTATATGAGGGAAAGATGCCCCGAATATGAATGACCCCCAGACCTGTGGGCCTGGATGGAGCAAAGGTGGGCAGAAGGAAAGGGAGCTGAATGTGGCTATTCCCACTTCCTTACAGAAGTACTGAGATCTGCTGTGCTCCACCACAAACAGCATGGTGGGCTGAAAGGGAGAAACGTGCTCCCATCAGTTCTGTCCTTCAGGTACTTTGGTGGGGAATACACACACACACACACACACACACACACACACACACACTCCAAAAAACAAAAAGCAAAAACTGTTTGTGTCTAAATTCCCTCTGCAGACTCTGTCGGCCTGGAGATGTGTTGTCTCAAGAGCTGAGGCTGGGGCACACGAATAATGCTTTGAGTTTTATTAAAATTGGAAACAAACCCACATTCAAGACAAGGGGTGGCTAAACTTGCCTTTGCAAAAAAAATTGCTGTGGCTTTTAAATTTCTCAAGATGGCTTCTGGGGAAAGCATATTTGAAACTAGCAAATTACTCTCTCCAGCCTCACCATTTTTCTTTTTCTTTTTTAGTTTTAGATGAGCTAAGGCTTTGGGGGCACAAATTGCTTGGGTTAATTAGGATGCTTGGGGCGAGGCAAGCTGTGGCCGCCTCAGGTGTGTGGGTGGATAGTTATTATTCATAACCCTTGGGCTTCTACAGATGGCTTTTCATGATGGAATTGGATAAGGGCCCTGTAGCAGAGAAGGAAGAGATGTTGGGATTTAGCCAGGTAACTCACCTCTACCTACCTGCCCTCTGGATTGGTTTCTTACCAACTCAACTCTATTTCCAAATTGGAGTGCTTCTTCTTCTTCTTCTTCTTCTTCTTCTTCTTCTTCTTCTTCTTCTTCT
>JADRCD010225569.1:22460-44514 GCA_019843815.1 Montemys delectorum | reverse complement strand
GGTAGACTGATGCAGTGGTGAAGAGGGGTGAGGCAGGGAGGGAGGGGTAGACTGATAGAGTGGTGAGGAGGGATGAGGCAGGGAGGGAGGGGTAGACTGATGGAGTGGTGAAGAGGGGTGAGGCAGGGAGGGAGAGGTAGACTGATGGAGTGGTGAGGCAGGAAGTCCAGAACAAAAAGTAGGTATCCTGGGCTTAGGTTGCAACTTCACAAAGACTAACTGTGTGTCCAGTATGCAAAGAGATTCAACCTCTCTGGACATCAGTTTCCTCACGTAAGAGACAGAACTAGTCATAGTACCTGTTTGGTTGAGATACTGCGTGGATTAACTGAATATGGACAACATATAAAATCATTAGAACCATAAGTAGCAGAGAGCACATGGCCAATACCTGGAGTTCATAGTGTGCTTATGTGATAGCCACGGTATGAACCACAGTAGCTGTCATTGGCCAAACGCTTACAATATGTGAGGCTTGAGGGGAGGATTTCTTTGGATCCTGGTTTTAGAGGATATAGTCGTCATGACAGAGAAGGCAAGGTGGGAATGTGTAGCTGGGGCTTCTCACATCTCAGCAGATAAGAAAGGTAATCATAGACTCACCTACACACCTGTCCATCTACCCCATCCATCCACTCATCCATCCATCTGCCCATCTATCCATCCATCCATCTGTCCATCCATCCATCCATCCATCCATCCATCCATCCATCCATCCATCCATTCCCCCATCCATTGCTTAATTCATCCACCTGTCCACCTATCCATCCATCCATTCATCTATCCATCTGTTCATCTCTCCATCCATCCATCCATCCATCCATCCATCCATCCATCCATCCATCCATCCATCCATCCTTCTATCCATTGTGGAATCCATCCATCCATTGCAGAATCCATTCATCCCTCTATCTCTCTATCCACCCTCCCTCCCACCCATCCATCCACCCATTCATCCATCCATCCATTCATCCATACACCAATCTTTTGCTCTCTCTCTTTCTCCTTTCCTCCTCCTATCCCTTCATCCTTACAGTCACCTATTTATTTATCGATCTACCGCCACCAACCCATCTATAGATCAACCCAGGCACCTCTACCCTCATTTATGCATTTGCCCTTCTATCCACCCTTCTTACCTTTTCCTTTCTCCTTCTCTCATTAACTCTGCACCCCTGTTTTTCTGTAGGTCGTAATTTGGACTCCATAGCTGTGGCCCTGCCTTTGACCTCCTGCAGTCTCCTTTCCATGACTGGAGTGCTATAGACACTGAGATGCCCCGAGAAAGCCGGTCAGAGGAAGAAAATAAATCCATGTCTGCTTTTCCAAGCATGACTTTTCTTTGCCAAGGAAGTCTCTTATAAACACTTCCAGGCCTGGAGGATGCCAAGAGTTTGGAGTAACTCCTTCCAAAGTCAGGGGACAATCCTGAGTGCATAGCTGGCACTCATCGACCTGCATCCAGAGGAGGCTGAAGTAGGCTGCTGATGGTGTGACCCAGGCCAGCCTCAGGCTTGTTCTCTCCTCCTAGACCTGGCAGGTGAAGGACATTGTTGGGCAATTGTGGAGGCTAGTTCTGACATTCAAACAACTTTCTGGTTCAAGAGACTTAGTGCTGGGGGTGTAGCTCAGGGGTGTAGAGCTTGCTGCTATATCGCCTACAAAGAATAGCTCCCTGTCCCTGGCGTACTGACAATGCGTATACGTGTATGTGTGTGTGCAGGTGCACTAGGAATCTGAGGCAGGAGGATTACTGTGATATTGAGGCCAGCCTGAGCTCCAGAGTTAGACATAGTCTTAAATGGAGTAGGCAAGGTGGAACAGCTCAGTTGGTAGGGTATTTGCCTTTCAAGTATGAGTACCTGAGTTCATTTCCCAGCATCAGTCAAAAAAGGTGTGTATGACAGCTTGCACTTGTAATTCCAGTACTGGGGTAGCAGAGACAGGTGGATTGCAGAGCTCATGGGCCAGCCAGTAGAGCTTCAAGAGGAGTGAGAGAGCTTGGCTCAAGAGCAAGGTAGATGACGCCTCAGGAGTGACATCTGAGGTTGACCTTTTACCTTCTTATCCATGTATGAAGGCAGCAACCATTTTGGAGTTAGCGTAAGTGAGTTTTTGCTACAGTAACACGCAGCTGCCTTAACTAAGTGGGCCCAATGGCTCATGTGCATCCAGGGTGAACTAGTGCTCATTCTGGTCACATGGTGAACTGATCCTATACCAAACACCATGTCTGGCTCAGAAGAGATGCTTGTCTCTTACACTCAGAGCTCATTGGTTAGAATGACTAGTCACATGACCTAAACAAAAG
This sequence comes from Montemys delectorum, assembly GCA_019843815.1. Taxonomy (NCBI): domain Eukaryota; kingdom Metazoa; phylum Chordata; class Mammalia; order Rodentia; family Muridae; genus Montemys; species Montemys delectorum. The sequence continues at coordinate 42,203 of JADRCD010225569.1, read as the reverse complement.
CAGGAGACAGAGAAAGAGCTGGGGAGGCACCAACACAAACAGAAATGACAGCCACCTGCAAGGACCTTTAAGATAACTTAGAAAATGCAAGAAAGTATCAAATGGAACAACTCTGTTACATTGGTAACCTTTGGCGTGTAACCTTTGACCTCTCTTTCTAAAGTCACAGAGTCAGGCACACACAAGGACAGAATGAGTACTATGCACCATGTGATGATGGTCATTTTGCAACATTTTCTCCCTTAATTTTTCTAATTTGCACATTTTAAGTTTTTTAAGTTTGTAATTTTCATTTAAAAAAATATCCTTTTGTAAGACTGAGACCCATTTTATTTCTCTGAATTTTGTTTATGTCTTTCTATTTACCTATAACTTTTGCAAGGACTACCATAAATGTAAATCTTGAGGCGTTTCAGATCCCTTCATTTTCTGGCTACTATAAGAAAATACTGGACAGAAGCCGCTTGTTCTGGAAAGGTCAGTCTACACTCATGGGTTCCTGGAGATTTCAGGGAGAGGGTCCCCTGTTTCCACTGATAACCTGACAGGGCTCCATAAGGAAGCAGGCTGGTAACTGTCTTTATTCCAAGGTTCCTGCCTCTGCTCCTGCTTGAGTTTCTTTCCTGACTTCCCTCCATGATACATTGTAACCTGAAAACTGTAAGAGGAAACAAATCCTTTCCTCTCCAAGTTGCTTTTCCTGCTCAGTGGCATGGTGGGTGGCTCAGTGCATGGTGGTAGGAGCTGGTGGAAGGCTGGATTCACACATAACCCCTGTTGGCACACTGAAGCCCCGGAAGTTCTATGTCTGAAAGGCTTTGCAACCTTCCAGAGCAGCAAAGCAGCATATACAGTTTCCAGATGCACAAGCCTGTGAGGGACGCGCCCAAATCAACCCAAATGGGTCTTGTTTCTTTAGATCAGCGCTCTGGGAGGGGGTCAACAACTTGATTTCCATAAAGGTTTCAGACAGATGTGCTACATCCGCACTGAAAGAGTCTAGTGATTCCTCCTCCTTGTACAAATTGATTTTCCCACTAGCAGTATGCGAGGGCGCTCTGTCCCCACCTCTGTGTGGGCCTTGAGCACCAGGTTAAGTCCTTGTTACCTGTGAGGAGGGGAAATGACCTTCCTGGATGATTCTCTACTCACTGTGGAAGGTGAGCTTTCCTCCCATTCCTTTCAGCTTTCATAGCATTTCTTTTGAGAATTTAAAAAGAAAATGTATTTTTGGAGTGTATAACTGATTCGCAGGAGTTGATTTTACTTCATTATAATCATACTCATGATACGATTACAGTCTATTTATAATGTATACAATTACAGTATATGTTAGCTACAGTGAACTCATAATTATTGACTGTGAATTAAACCATCGCTCTCATAACTTGCAAGTAGATTCTTTCAGTTCTCTTAACTGGCATGTTATTCTTTTGTTACTATATTTTGTTTTTAAGGTATTTTATGATGATGATGAGAATGGTGATGATGATGATGATGATGATGATGATGATGATGTGTGTGTGTGTGTGTGTGTGTTCTCATGTGAATGCATACACATGCCCTCAAGGAGACCATGTAAATACAGAGGGAGGGGTGTGGCTACAAGCCAAGGAACACCATGAACTTGGAGTTAGGAGAGGCAGTGTGGCTCTGCTGACATCTGGTCCTAGACCATGACAATAGAGTCCCTTCATTGGGAGCAGATGAGCCTGTGATATCACTGCAGTCCTGGGTGACACATGCTGTGGTCGGTCCAGGAGCATCTCAGAGGAAAGCACACTGTGTGAAGGGACAGGAGGCCTGGGGTTCAGATGATCGTGTGACCTCACTTGACCTGTCTCTTTCCATGAAACAGAGAGGGCAAGCTTTGGGTACCCCTGACTTCCCTAGTGGCTCATTTACTCAGCGGGTGAAGTGGGTCTGGAGTAGAAGTAACATCACAGAAAGAGACAGTACCAGGGTGAACTGGGGCCCTTACCCTTCTAAAAGGACACAACTACCACTTGGCTCCTGTAAACTGTTGCCCGACAGGAATACAGCCTCAAGTCCTTCTTTTTCAAGAAAAGAGAGAAATCAAGATTTCTTCTCATGTACAGATCTGATTTTTGAATCCCCGCAATTGATTCCAAGCACGCCGTGGGGCGACCCCAGCAATCCCGAGGGCCAAAGGCAACCCCTCATCACCCTTATCTCCAAGGCCCCCTGAGGGTTCTGACTTAGGGGGTCCCCCCACCAAACCTCAGAACCATGTTTTTGGCAGTCTTGTGATGGCAACCTTGGGAGCAGTAGCCAGGCAGAGTTGGGGGATAGGAACCCAGCAATGGAGAGAAGCCATTCACGTTGCAGAAGCAGATCAGGTTCTCTCTTCTTTCCTTATGAACTGCTGGGTTTCAGATAGCAGACTGGTTCTCACATACAAAGCTTTAGCTCACTAGTCAGCCATGATCCCATGGTGCCCCATAAATACTAAGCAGTTTTTATTATTAATAATCAAATCCAGCTGATGGTAGATGCACCAACAAAAATGTCACAGGACAAGGCAGGGTTTGAAGATCTCCTCGTGAGCAGAGCACTGGAGAATTCATATTCTTTTTCCCATTGAAATGAGGCTGGTACTGGCATTCACCCAATAGGAGTTTACCGAGTACCTACTATATGTCCTATTCCTCATGAGTGCTAAGGGTACCCAATGGTTCCTAATGAAGGGCCTTCTTACCACCACACGATCGAGTCTACAGCAAGCAGGGAGTGGGCATTCAGGAAAATAATTAGTCAAAGCAAGGAAAAGATGTTTGATAGAGAAGGGTGATGGGAGAGCCACAGGAGGGATCCAGGTGATATTCCTGGTGGGACTGACACCCATACTCCCTGGCAAAGGACGGCATGCATGGAACCGGATGTACAAAGAGTTTCGGAAAGAGCCTGGTTGGAGAGCCGTGGAGCAGTTACGGCTTGTGGGGAGGTTACAGCAAAGAGGCAGAACTGTGAATGGCTTTTTCAAAGCCAGCACCCTGTCTGGAAAATGGGGTCATTTGAGTTTTAAGACCTGATCTTGGCTCTGAAAAGACAACCTTGACTTCCAGGTGACCACTGGGTGGAGACATGTCAGGAAAGGGAATAGGAGGCCCAGGTAGAAGACAAAGGACATTGAGTAGGAGTGGAAACGGGGCATGTGGTCATTTCGGGGGATTTTCTTTGCAATAAATGTCATATAATTTGCTGAAAGATGGAGCACACTGAGCCAGGCATGGTGGGTCATCCTTAATTCCAGCACCTGGGAGGCAGAGGTAGCCAGATTTCTGTGCATTTGAGACATTGAGATCTACACACCAAATTCCAGGCCACCCAGGGCTGTATAGTAAGATCCTATCTAACAACAATAGAAGAGACCACCAGTGACCACAGGAGCCAGGAAAACCATTCTTGATGATTCCCCAAATGCCCCCTATGCCTTTAGCTCATTTGACCTCATGAAATCTCACGCTTAATCCTCATCAGTACCCTTTGAGGCGAATGTTACTGTCTTGATTTCATGGCTGGGAAGAGACAGTTCCAAGTGACAGAAGGGAAGCTCAAGACTCTACTGGATGCTAAGAAGCCAGCTTTCTGCTGGGACAGATGCCCTGCTCCACACCCCACCCCCTCTATTCACATCAACACATTTCCCAAGGTTGATTGGAAAATCCAGAATCCAGCCCATTTCCCCATGCTCTTGGTGAGAGACCTAGTTGGTGCAGCCTGGTTGGGCAAGTCCCAAAATGCCAGATGGTGTCAAGTCTCCCAAGGAAGAGATCACCAGGGCAGACTGTACCTCTGGAACCTGCTCTGGGAAGTGAGTCTCACCAACTCTTTGAATGCCACCCCGGATTTCAGAGCCTCCCTCCATCCCCTGCTCCTCCGATGGCTTCTAGCTTTCCACTTGTGACAGTTTCGGTGATATCCTATGACAGGGGGAATATGCAGCCACAGGGATGCAGCTCGGTGCCCGGGAAATGTCACCTCCAATTGATGTCACCAAGGAGAGAGAAGCAATTAAGGCGCTAGCTCATTCTTGAAGCTCTGGCTCCAGGCAGACTGTAGGGGGTTGAGAGGAAGATGGAGGAGGGAAGCCTGGGAAGGAATGGGAACAGGGGCTGGAAGGGGCTGGAAGCAGGGCAAAGAGGGGGAAAGAGTGTGTTTTCCAGCATGAGGCAGGTACACAGGAAGCCTGTGAGTCAATGGACACTCTAATAGATACTGTGATGTGTCACCCAAATCATTCTCTCTCTTCAGACCCTCAGGACTGCCAGCTCTGGGATGTGAGAGTCATTTAACAGCTCCCAGTGGAGCCCCTTTATGGCCACTTCCTGGCTGCCTACTCTCTATAGCAGCACCATACACAATGACCTGTTAACTTAGAGGCCCAAAGACTCAACCTCTTGAACTTAAATGCAGAATACCTGTGATGAGCCAGCTCAGCTCATGAGCCCCTCATTAGAGAGACCAGCACCTTCACTTATGTTAAAGTTTGAATATGCAATATACCTCCATATGTTGAAGGGTAGTTCTAGCTAAGTGATTCTAATGTGGAAGGTTCTTGAAAATTTACAGGAAGTAGTCTATTCCGGGGGAGATGGCTTTGAAGGTTACACATGGTCCCCAGTCTCCTCTTCTCACTCTGTTTCCTGTCAGGACATGAAGGTGAAACTCCTTCCTCCCGACACCCTCATTGTTTCTCTGGTGTTTGTTTCATAGCTGACCACATGACCGGCTCATGCAAGTCTTGGCATCATTCAAGCTGCCCTGCTCACAGCTCCCTTTGAGGTGAGCAGACATGGATAAGCTGATCTTTGCACAAGAGCTGATGCAACTTGACCAAAGAGTAGCATGTGGGATAAGGGAAAGGCCAACAACTCTAGTAAAGGTCAAAATGCCACTGACCCAGGAAGTGTTCTTGTCTCGTGTAACCTGCCAATCATGAATGGGCTGTTTGCACATCCACCCCACAGTGATGAGCCATCCTAAGAGGCTTCTGTCTCTTCTCCACTTGTGAACTTGGCGGCCATCTTTGCGCTAAGATTGCTGTTCTAGCTACCCTATGATGTCTCAATTCTAAGCAATGAGGGGAGGGGACACAAGATTCAGTTTCTCCCCTCATTTAAGGGATTTATCTGGTCCCTTCTCCTGGCTTCCTATTGGCCAAAAATTAGCCACTTGGTCATCAGTTAGTTCTGTAGACAGTTCTGTTCTTATATATAACAGATCGATCAGATCTAGAGGTGGAGGGGGTGGTAACTAGAGAGGACAGCTGGTTATCGCTGGATAGATGAGCATCTGATCAATGGGAAGCCAACTCTACAAGCTCCACACCAGTCTGTGGTTGGTACAATGAGAATAGGTAGCAGCTGAGGAAGAATGGGATAGAGTAGGACAGGCTGTGAAGGAGGAAAAGGCAGAGAGTGAGGTCATTTCTTGAGATATGGATTCTTCAGTTCTTAGTTCTAACCATGAGTCTTGTGCCTAGCCATTGAGATTCTGGAGTAACAAAAACTCAAGTTCCAACCTAGGCAATCATTTCAGTTGTGAGACAGGGTCAGAAGAATCTAGAGAGGGACTCCAGAAATGGGATGTTTGGCAGGTCAAGAGTATTTTACAGTGACTCAGGGGATTGGGGTCCTTCCCCATCCCACCATCTTCAACCGCAGCATGGCCGGCTCCACTCATGGTGAAACATGAACCGGCTCCTATGACTTCCTTCACTGAACCTAGCAGTGGGGAGAGAGGCGGGGGGAATTATTGGTATTAAGATCCCAGAATAGGGGAAACTATGGTTCTCTGGAGTTTCTATTGAGAAACTACAATTTCCACTCATCTACAAAACTCCTATTTTTCTTAAGGTGGCTAAAGAGTGCTTCATCCTAGAAACACAGAAGGCTGTCCATGAGCACTGAAGACTCAAAGGTAAGGTGCACCTTATGTACTAGAGAACAGAAGGAAAAAAAGAAAGGGAAGATTTGTCTGTATGTCCTATCAAGATGCCAAGAGGCAGAGGGACACTGTGTGGTGGAGAGGTAACAAGGCTTAGAGTCACAGGAAGCATGTGTGGAAGAAACCTAGAATGTTCCAGCAAGCCCTCAGACCACTGCATGGTGAGACATCCAGAGAGGACTGAAGGATCCTACCTAGCATGCAAGCGGGACCATAACATGGCAACCACTTGCTGGGTTAGAAATGAATGTCAGAGCAGTGGCTGAGTGTCATCCAAAGGTCACTTGACTGGTGGTGGCACATCTTGGGGAATATCTGGGGCCCCGACTCCTTGAAATCACTGAGGTTCTTGGGCTTTATGATGGTTAATATTGGCTGAGGTATGAATTGGTTGAGGCACGATGCCGTCAAGTTGACAGGCTCTGGAATCACTGAGGAGACAAACCTCTGAGCATACCTGTGAGGAAGTGTTTTGGTTAGGTTCATTGATGTAGGAGCATCCAACTTAATTGTAGATGACACCACCCTAGGACTGGGGTCCTGGACTGATGTAAAGGAGACATCGAGCTGAGCACCAGCATCCATCTTTCTCTGCTTCCTGACTGTGGATGCCATGTGAACAGCTCCTGCCGCCACGCCTTCCCTACAGCGATGGATGGAGTATCCCTTTAAACTGTGAGCCAGCGCAAACCTTTCTTTCCTTGACTTACATTTGCTGGGCATTTTTGCCACAGCAGCAACATAAGTAACAAGGATAAGGAGAGAGAGAGAGAGAGAGAGAGAGACAGAGAGACAGAGAGAGAGACAGAGAGACAGAGACAGACAGAGACACACACACACACACACACACACACACACACACACACACACACACAGAACACATAATAAAACTGGGCAGGTGAGCACAGCTTATAGTCCCCATGTTGGAGAGGGAGAGAAAGTTGGTTGCTTGGGGCTTGCTAGATAGGCATTCAGCTTATCTAGAGACCCTGTCTCAAAAGACAAAGCTAGACAGCAGCTGAAGAACACCATTCAGCATCATCTGGTGCCCACATGCACATGCATCCTTGAACATACATGCACACACACAGGCACACATGCATGCACATACACGAAAGAAAACTAACTGGTACAGTTTTGTTCCAGAATTTTCTTCCTTAGGTCTTCTCTGAGCTTTTGCAAAGGGCTCTGTCCTATGGATCTCTAAGAGGAGGTTGAATGAGTCCCTTGTCCTGGATCCCCAAGAAGCAGTGGGGTAGACGGTAAAGGACAGTCTCTGAAATGGGGCTAGACCCAGCTTTGAACATGGTTCCTCACTCAACCAGCCAGCTGACTGTAAAAACTCCCTCCCTTCTCTGGGGCCTCAGTTTCCCTATGTGCAATGGAGAAAATAACATGGCGAGATTGATGACCCACAGGTCAGAAGTCATGGACACATGCAGGACGTTGGTTGCATCTTGGCTGCTGACTCGGGAGGGACACTATGAGTGGCTCTCTGTCCGTTTCCTCCCATCTACAATATCACAGGAGACCTCTTGTTCCCAGAGGTCCCTCCATCTTTTGTTCCCAGCGGTCCCTCTGTCAAGCCCTCATACTCAGTCACGACACAGGCACAGATGTGCTGAGAAGAGCATCTTCCTCCTCCTCCTCTTCCTCCTCCTCCTCCTCTCCCTTCTCTCCCTCTTCTTCTCCTCCTCTCCTTCTTCCTCCTCCTCTTCCTCTTCTTCCTCTTCCTCTCCCTTCTCTCCCTCTTCTTCTCCTCCTCTCCTTCTTCCTCCTCCTCCTCTTCCTCCTCCTCCTCCTCTCCCTTCTCTCCCTCTTCTCCTCTCCTTCTTTCTCCTCCTCCTCTTCCTCTTCTTCCTCTTCCTCTTCTTCCTCTTCCTCATCCTCTTCTTCTTTGTCCTCCTCCCCTTTTTCTTCCTCTCCCTCCTCCTCTCTCTCCTCCCCTCTTCTCCACCTTACATTAGTGAGGATTAAGTCTAGAGCCTAGTGGTTGCTGGGCAAGTGCTCCACCATAGACTGCTATTTCCAGTCTTCTTTTATTTTACTGTTTGAGACCAAGTCTTACCACAACACCTCAAACTGACTATAGCTCTGGAAAAATGTGTGATCCTCCTGCCTCAGACTCCCAAGTAACTGGTGTGGTAGACTCATAGCTTCTCCTTCATTTTCTTTGATTTGGGATTTTCTTTCTGTAGCCCAAGCTAGCCTCAAGCTCATGACTTTCTAGTCTCAGCCCTCCCGAGATGCTGGGATGACATGAGTTTACTTCTCAGCACCATGCCCACCAGATCTCAATTCTTGGACTTTTCTCTCTACCCTGGGTCTCTCCAGGCCTTGGCCCTTTCCGCCATCTTTCTCCAAGGGTTCATGTGTGGACAGGATGAAGCAGCTCATGGAACTCCAGGCAGGTCTAGCATGGGTGCCTATGAATACATTTCTTTTTGATCAAGCTAGAGCTGGCAAAGAGTAAAGGAAGCGGTGTGAGTGAGGAGGTCATTTGAAATCACCATCCTTTTCAGAGTTTATACCCCATCTGGTCTCTCCTGCTGAGAAGCCGGCTGGGCACGCAGACCTGAGAACTTATGCCAGACAACCAGCTAAGTCCCAGAAGTCTGCTCCTGATGCTATTTGGCAACCTCGGGCCTCTCTGGGCCAAGGGTTTAGTGCCAAGTATAATTGTGATTTACACCCCGTACCCCTTTGGGTGCAAAATGGTTTTGATTAGATGCATACCATGTTTATTAAGCCTTGCACAAGGCTGGCTGAGAGCTTGGCTTCTCCACCGTAAGAGGGAGGGAGATTTACACGGCTCCCTGCAGGATTCATTTAATCTCTTGGGGATTTACTGACCTTCAATTAGAACTGTTAAGTACTGTTTACACGGTCCCTAATTCATACAAGACCCACGTAAGGCTGCCTTTTGCTTTCATTAAGGACCCGAATCAGGAAAATAAAACGTAAAGGGTCTCTGCCAAGCAAGATGTGATTGGGGTTTCAAAAAAAAAGTAAATGAAAAAGAGCAACAAAAATCAGAAGTTGTTAGCAACCAAAAGCAAACAACCTGTGCTTGTTATTTAGTGCACAGAAAACTTAATGCAGTTGTAGAATGGGTTTAAAAACTAGCAGACAAAAATATCACCTGGGATGAGAGTGTTGGGAGAAAGAGGAGGCTTACGGTTTTAAAACTCTTTCTAACAGACCTGAGAGAAGAAAGGCCCTGGGAGTCTTTTTTTCTTTTTCTTTTACTGTGAAAAATCAAACTTTTCCTTTGTCTATCAGAAGGCAGAGTGTCTTGTTTTCTCCAAAGGCAAACTGGCCAGAAGTCCTGTCTTCAAACCATGGTGCCCAGGGGCTTCTCATGAAAAGAGCAGAGACCTGTGAAACTAGGAAACGTTATCAATATTGTTCTAAGGTTTGGAGTGGAGAAAGTGTGTATGTGTGTGGTGTGGTGTGGTGTGTGTGTGTGTGTGTGCATTGTGTGTGTGTGCATTGTGTGCATGTGTGTATGTGTATGTACGTGTGGTGTGTGTGTCTGTATGTGTGTATATGTGAGTGTGCACGTGTGTTTTGTGTGTGTACATGTATGGGTGTATGTGTATGCATGTGTGGTGTGTGTGTCTATGTGTATATGTGAGTGTACATATGTGTTTTGTGTGTATATGTATGTATGGGTGTGTGTGTGTGTGTGTGTGTGTGTGTGTATGTGTGGTGTGTGTGGTGTGTGTGTTTGATGTATGTGTGTGTGTATAGCCAGGGGTGCAATTCTGGGTGCTTTCTCACCTGTTATGGTTTGTATGAGAAATATCCCCATACGTGCACATATTTGAACACTTGGCCCCTGGTTAGTGATACAGGTTGGGAATTCGTGGGACTTTTGTTTCCTCTCATGCAGACAACCTGTGACTACAGGCCAGCTTCCTGCTCCGGTGCCTGCTTCCGTGCCAACCTGGCCATTCTGGACTCTTACCTTTGAGGACTGTTAGCCACAAGCAAGCCTTTTTTCTTTAAGTTGCTTTTGGACATAGTGTTTTATCACAGCAAGAGTAACAATGAGCGAACCGCCTCATTTTGTGAGACTGTCTCACTGACCTTGGCGTTCACTGCTGGGGTTAGATGAGCTGGCTAGCACTAGCTTCCTGCTTCCCCCTCCCCAGTGCTGGGTGGATTTGCAGGGTTTGTACCACTGTGCTGGCTTTAGAAAACACGCTTTATAAAAACGATTAGGAGCTGCTCAAAGACACAGGATCAGAAATCACAAATGCTCACAGTGTTTGTCTAAGAACTAGGAGACTGGGCTGGGCTGGGAGCCATTGTGAACTGATGAGCTCGTGGGCCATCTGAGAGACACCCCTGCCAAGCTGTAGGCACTGCAGAGACGGCTGGGCGGATGATTAGAAACAGTCATGTTCACTCTTGGAGGAGATCCCTATGCAAATGGCTTGGAGTCACAATCTTCTGCTGGGAGAAGTCGTTTTCAATTCTCCAACACATCCTATGCATTGCTTTCAATTTCAGCCTTGGAAACAGAACACTTAAGCTCTGACAGCCCCGGGGTGACTACAACAAACTCAACCACAGGAGTGAGATAATGAGACTCACAGCCAGCAATGAGAGTCACCAGATGTGCCGGGTGCCTTGTTTCCATCACAGCATCCAACGTTCCCAACTGTCCCGTGGTTTGTCATGATGACCCTAGCACGACGTGACGGGCTGCAGAAGGTGAAGTCTCTAGGACAGGTCGGTCACACAGACTCTGAGTGGCACACCAAGCCTCAGACACACAGTCCAGGAACCCGGAGCCTGTATTCTTAGCTATAGGAAAGCATCGGACAGGGACTGTATGGGACGGAAACTTCTCTTCATTCCATACAAGGTTGCTATTTCCATTTGTGGTGGGAGTTAGGGGATCTCTGTAGCCTTGTAGGATTCTACCTGATGGTAACCTGGTGGGTTTGGGGGGGTCTGGGCTCCAGGCTTCATTCACTCTTAGGTGGGAAGCACATCAACCACCTAGCTATCTCCTGAGCCCTCAAACCTGACACAGCACCCTGGAATCTACCCTCCAAACCTTGTAAGTGCACTGTGTCTATTGTTAATTAATGTATGTTTGTGTAGCTGACCTCAAGAACTTTGTCCTCTTGATCAACAGAAGACCGACCCTTTAAACATAATTCCCTGTTCCCTAACCCCAGCTCCTGATATCTGACTATTTTGTATTTACTGATTTGCATTTCTTTTGTGCAGCGTTGAAGATGGAATCCTGGGCTTCTTCAATTCCAGACAATTTCATTATCCCTAAACTACACATCTCAGCCCCAGTTGATATAACATTCTTCTATGATATAGCACTCTTCAGTGCTATTCGTGTCCTTGTGTTCGTCAAAGGCTCCTTCTCTGCTGAGACTAATATTTAATTGTATGTGGAGACCATGTTTTCTGAATCCACTCAGCCATTCCTGGATTGTCCGTTTTCCCCACCGCTCCACCATTCTACACCATATCCTGCCAGAGACGTGTCAGCGTGGGTATGTCTCCTGCGCAGGCAGAATCTGTCCTCATTCTCTCTCTGATTTTTAATGGGTTCACTGGCTTATGTTCCCTCTTGAGATGTACGACAACGTCTTACCTTTTGGATTTTTGACTGATTGTTAAGTCTAGGATTCACCAAGATTTTCTCTTACTGTATAGCTTGACTTCTCGTGATCTTGACCATTTCTTTGCTGTACAGGGCACTTTAGTTGAAGGCGGTCCATTTGCGTGGGATTGGATATGTTGCTGTTGCTGTGGGTAGCACAATTCAAGAAGTCATTGCCAGTGACCTCAGCACTGACTTGGTAAATTGCATAGGGTTATTTACATGTGTATGTACTTACTTAGTTGTTTATTGAGACAGGGAGGGTCTCGAATATCCTATGGTGACCTCAAAATGTTCTGCAGTCAAGGAGGACTTTAGACTCCTCATCCTCTTGCCATGCTCTCTCTTGGTGCTGGGCTTATAGGCCTGCACTGCCACACCTGGTCCATAGGGTGCTAGAGATGAATTCAGGGCATCAAGCTCACTGAGATCAGTCCTGCAGGCTCTCTTACCTCTGTCGTTAGTGGTGGAAGGCCAGTGTGAAGTCGGGTTCTTCTAGAAACAACTAGGACTTGATGTCAGGCTAGTGCAGCCCTGGTAGGGGAGCTAAGATGAGGGGGAGACTTTGCTAATGAGGAACTGTGTGTAGCTGGAGCTCCATCCTAATGCATCTGGAGAGACATGCTTCAGCTATGCCTCGTGATAAGTGGAAAGTGGAAAGGAGTGTGCTCTCCTCTACATTCATCATGGGTCAAGGGTTACTCCCAAACTCGTAAGCTCACTGGCACTTTTAGTCTGCTCTGCGTTGAGTCTACTCTGGCTTCTTTAGACAGAAAGCCAGCGATGCTTGGACTTCCAGCACCGCTGCCCAAGATCAGGCGCCAGAGGCTGCAGGACTCTTTTCCTTCACGCTGGCTCAGCCTTGGTTTGCAGGGCAAAGCCTCTTGTGGGCATGGCAGAGCCACATGATGCAGGCAGTAGACGGGACACCACAACACTCACCAGAGTCTCTCATCAGCCAACAGCCAAGGACTGGAGGACTGAGAGATTAAAGGATTCACGCAGGCAACCGTTCTGTGTGCCGTGTGGTTGGATGGGACTTTAGGTGCTTATACAGTCTGTACGTACTCCAGCCCCCTGGCTATGTGGCAGATGTATGAACTGGCAGAGCACTTGCTGTTTCTGGATTTACTTGTGGTGCTTATACAGTGAATGAAAATTGTCCTTACTGTCTGTCCCTGTGGCATGAGATGGCAGAGAAGTGAGTCACACTGTGAACACTGCCTGTAGCTGGCTTCTTTCTCCCACATGCTTCCTGCCTGGTTTTTGCATGCAGTGTGTGTCTGAGTGTATGCATTGATGTGTGTTTGTGTGTGTGTGTGTGTGTGCTTGTGAGTGTATGTGAGTGTGTGCAGTGGTGTGTGTGAGTGTGTGTATGTGTATGAGTGTGAGAGTGTGTGCATTGGTACGTGTGACTGTGTGTGTGTGCATGAGTCTGTGTGTGTAAGTATGTGCATTGGTGTGTGAGAGTATGTGCCTGTGTGTTGGTGTATGTATGAGTGTGTGTTTATGAGTGTGTGTGACTGTGTGTATGAGTGTGTGTGTGTGTGTGTGTGTGTGTGTGTGTGTGTGTATCTTCTCCATCATCCCAACTCTGGCCTGAGAGCAACAATCCAAAACAGAAGATAACTCACTGGGAGAATTTGGACTTATGGACTGGATAGGCTCCTGTTTGGGTGACCTGAAGTGGGCTTTGCTTATCTCTAGATAATTAATTCCAGACGGGGGGCAGCAGGGCCTTTCCCCAGTGGGTTAGGATAGCTGGTTTAGAGAACAAATCTCTCTTAGCAACTGCACTTTGAGTGTAAGACGTAGAAAGGAGGGGAGGTGAGTCCAGAAAATACCATTGGTAGGGAAGTTAGAAAAGGCAACAGGACCCAGGAAAAGCTGGACCACGGGGCTCCATGGTGACCAGCGCTTCTGTAGCAGGAGTGGCATCACTCGCAGGCAGTGAAGCGCTCTGGCTCTGCAACCTCAGACACGCTTACTTCCTACCTCCCATTGATGTTAAGACCCAAGGCACGTATATGACGTAAGACAGTGTTGGTGCCCTAAGAGGAAGAGGAAAAGCAGCATTAACAATGAGGGGAAACTGAGTCACAAAGAGGTTGAGTATATAGCTCAGGGCATGGGGAGATAGCTCCATTGGTATCCACAAAGTCTAGAGCTACATAAAAAACAGGCACAGTGGGATGCACATTGTATTTAATCCTAGCCACAGTGTGATGCTGGGTACAGGCAGTGGGTCACTTATGCTGGGGAAACTCTAGGCCTATGAGAGACCCGACCCTAACCACAGTGTGATGCTGGGTACAGGCAGTGGAGTCACTTATGCTGGGGAAACTCTAGGCCTATGAGAGACCCCGACCCAAACAAAAGGTAGGACTTGGGGACTGATACCGAGGTTGTTCTATGGCCTCCACGTGAGTGTGCAGCTGCTGCACACCCTCATCCATGTTTGCACACACCCACCCGTGCTCACCCGCAAAAGTGTACAGCTGAGGCTCTCCACAGAGGGTGGGGTTAGTGTTGTGCTATGGCGCTTCCTGTCTACATCTCTCACAAGTGACAGGGGAGGACTCTCCAAACACTCATAGATGAACCAGAGTAATTTTTCCTAACTTCCATTTTATAGTGTCAAAGGCCTCCCAGCTTCCCCTTTCTTTAATATGCCTTTTCCCCCAAATGGCGATATACCTGGTGTTTCACACACTGTTGGTCATAGTTACTCTCCTCCTGCCACTTAGTTATTGTCTAAAATTTCAGGGTCTAACATGCCCCATCTCTTGCCCTGATGGTCTCTGTGGTCCTTCAATCCAGAGATTTCTTTGGTGCCTCAGTTGTACCACCGGCAGACATGTATAGGTACCCTGGCATCTCCTGATGTAAAAGGTAGGCAATCCATCCCAGAGATGACACAGACTCTCAGCAAACCCTTAATGTCACTGAAAATTGCCGCTCCCTTGGAATTCTAGCTTTTCCCCATTTTTTTTTTTTTTTTTAAATATGCGGTTTCAGTTTGAAGGCCCTTTGGGAAAATACCAGCGGGGATGGCTGTGACTCTCTGCTTGCTAACATTGTGTTCTGAGGAAAGCCCCCTCCTACACAGAAACATTTTTAAAGGCTGTTTTGGGGGCTCAGTGGTCAAAGGAGACAAATAAAAATAATCCTGAGGTTATCGGAGCATTGACATCACATACAATAGTAGTAAGAACTTTTTCCAAATTTAAAACCCTCATGGAGGAAGTGGGTTACAATAGCGGTGACCTCTGCCCTGGCCAGTCATAATGGTTTCCTGGATGCAGGGATATTATGGGCTGGAGCCAAAGATTTCAGCAGAAAAGAGTACAAGATGTGTTAAACTTAGAACACAATGTGCGAATTCCGGGAGGGGCTACCAAGGGTCATCTCTCCTTCCGAGGAGGAAAGGCAACCCTTTCCCAAACAAGGGTCTGGATCTTTCTCACTGTGGAGACAGCACTTTTTTTTTCTGTTACTAATTTGAGTTGGAATTTTTTCATTCCTTGAGACCTCAGTGAATCGGAAAGTCTTCACCAGGCACCATTTCCAGGGCTGATTCATCACCTAACTAATGATGAAGTGACTCCTAAATGCAGGCCCTCTTCTAGATGTTGGGATGTAGCAAGTGAGCAAGAACGCAGGCCAAAGGACTTCTACAGTTCAGCTGCTCAACCTTAGCCCTACTGACACGTGGGCTGGAGAATCCATCGCAGGAGGCTGTCCTGTGCATTACAAGATATTGTCCAGCGCGTTGATCGCAGACCCTCCTGGGACTCCTCCCCAGTGCTCATGGCTAGCCACATCTTCAGACACCCTTCTTGCACCCAAAGATGTTAAATGGTTGTTCCATAGGGACAGCAGTTCTCTGAGAAGACAGACCATACGTGAAACTAATAAATAGACAAAGAGATGAGTTAGTCAGTCTACTGTCAAGTGAGAGACCCTGTCTCAAAGTAGAAGGTGGAGAGGAAATGAGGAAGACACCCAATGTTGACCTCTGGCCTCAGTGTTTATGAACACACCACTACCCTCTCACTACGTGATCTGTGGAGAAGGCTTGAGTCTTGACAGTGGGGTCGGGACGAAAGACTGTCCTTTAAGGAGTGTGACTGGTGAAGGCCTTATGGAAAAGGTGACCTTTGCAAAGACTTGAAAGAGTTGTCAAAGTGGGCCACAGAGGAAGAACATTCCAGAAGGAGGCTCAGTCAGAGGTCATATCTCTAAGGATAATCAATGCAGTTAGAGTGAAGGGAAGGAGCTGGAGACGATGCTGTGATAGGTCAGGATATCAGGGCCTGCAGGTGGAGTGGGCCAAGGGCAAGGCTTTGCTTTCCTTTGGAAGGAAAGCAAGTCATGGTTGGATGAGCAGGAGCATGAGTAGTCCTGATGTGTTGGCAAGATGGCTATGGTCAATGCCACCTTGAGAACAGGCTTCACGGAGGAAGGACAAAAATCGGGGTCTCAGTAGCCAGAGACTTGCCTAGTCTTCTGTACATTGGTGGGTTCATACTTCCCTTCATGAAGATACAGCAAATGGGCAGCCTGTAATTGCTTCCATTCATGAAGATATACCTGTCATTGTTGTGTAGACACAGAGAAAAATATAATTTGAACTTCATTTATCCCATGTTTTTTCTTGTTAGGGACTCTTCCTCAGATGATGGAGATATTGTCATTATAATTCTTACTAAAGCCTGATACAAACAAGTGAACAGTTAATAAGCATTCATTTTATACAAAAAACTAAGTCCCCCTCATTCATGACCTCCATGTCCCCTGTGGAGGAGGGGTGCTCATCACAATCTTTCTCCCACCATCCAGGGGAGGACACAGAGGCTCCGAGTGTTTCAGTAAAGTCTACAAAGTAGCCTCTCTTCAAGCTTCAGCAAGTGACATGGCTGAAGGGCAGGCATGGAGTTGTCATGGAATACAGAGTTGCAGAATCTTCCTGGTTACCAACCATGTGTTCTAAAACACCCCTCACCCACTTCCTGGGACTCACCACAGAGACCACAGCGGATGGTGGTGAGGAATGTTGAGATCCAAGCTGGTGGGAGGATGTTAGAACCAATTCTCAATCCTAGAGGACATGTTTGCCTTGTTAGTTTGAGGACCTGATTTGATCTCCAGAGCTCATGTGAAAGCTGAGTGTGGTGACAAGTTTATACTTCTGGGGACTCTCACGTGCAGAGCTTCCACCACTTGGGAGCTCTGGGGTCTGAATCCATGGCTTCACCTCTCTGATTGTCAATCACTCCATGCCTAGTACTGGGACAGCGATGATATTAGTACCATTGTGCTCATCTCTGTCCCTTGCTCCTCACTTTTCCCAGCTACACAGTTCCCTGCAGTTCCTCGGCCCAGCAACTTCCTCTGGCTGCAGATGGGCATCCATCCAGAACAGGGTGGGCAGAAGTTTCCAATCTCAGAGATGATGCCTTTGGGAACAACTTCAGTCTGCGACAGAGGAGTTGAGGCAGAGAAATCTCCTTCACTCCCAGCCACCTTTCTTCCCTGATCACTTAGATGTGTGTGTCTCCACAATGTCTCAGAAAGAACTGAGTCTTATGACCCAGGACCACTGTACTGGCTGCTTATGGACATGGTCTTCCTTTCTTTCTCCAGCCACATACTCCTACTAATCTCTCTCCTGGTTTGCTTTCTAGTGTTGTGATGAAACAATGACCACATCCAGCTTAGGGAAGGAGGGTTGATTTTTATCTTACACGTCCAAATAACAGTCAATCACTGAGGGAAGTCAGGGCAGGAACTCAAGGCAGGAACCTGGAGGCAGGAACTGAAGCAGAGGCCATGGAGGGGTGCTGCTTACTGACTTGCTCCCCATGGCTTGCTCAGCCTGCTTTCTTACAGAACCAGGATCATCTGCCCAGGGATGGCTCCACCCACAATGAGCTGGACCTTCCCACCTCAATCATTAATCAAAAAAGTTCCCCACAGTCAGGCAGTGGTGGTGCACGCCTTTAATCCTAGCACTTGGGAGGCAGAGACAGGCGAATTTCTGAGTTCGAGGCCAGCCTGGTGTACAGAGTGAGTTCCAGGACAGCCAGGGCTATACAGAGAAACCCTGTCTCAAAAAAACAAAAACAAACAAACAAACAAAAGTTCCCCATAGACTTGCCTCCAGACAGATCTGATAGCAGCAACTCCTTAAAAGAGGTTCCTTCTTTCCAGATGTGTAGTGAGAATTTTGGTTTCTTAAAACACACAGAAGTAGAATAGGAATATGTCTTAATTTTAAACCCAGGTGTGGGATATGGGCTGTTTCAGATTGTCCATAGCAGCTGACTATAATTTGCCTTGTGCTCTATCGGGGGTGTGATTTGCCAGCTGCAGATGGTTTCTACAATTGCGTGACATTTGGAATGCTGGGAAATTTTCAGAGGGCAGATAAATGCTAGGGCCCTGAGAGGGGCATCGTTCGTAGTGGTTGGGTTGGTGACTGGTTGCTGTTGGTTGCAATTTGTTAAGTAGTCATGTGCAAAGAAGAAACAAGAAGAAAAAGGGGAGAAGGAGGAGGAAGGAGAAGGAGGAGGAGGAGGAGGAGGAGGAGGAGGAGGAGGAGGAGGAGGAGGGGCAGGAAAGAAAGAAAGAAAGAAAGAAAGAAAGAAAGAAAGAATTAGATAGATATCCTGCCAGTAAAGATCAAACTTGCCCCAAGGGACTTGACCCTCCAATCAGTAGGAAGT
Organism: Montemys delectorum; assembly: GCA_019843815.1. NCBI lineage: Eukaryota > Metazoa > Chordata > Mammalia > Rodentia > Muridae > Montemys > Montemys delectorum. The sequence goes on along the minus strand of JADRCD010225569.1, from coordinate 23,867 downwards.
AGTCTAATGGTAATGTCACCCCTTTCTTCTCTAGTCTTTCTCTCTCCTGTCTAGTGTTAGGAGGTTGAATGGGTGGAAGAAAAGGAGTGGGGAAGGGTGGAAGAAAGAAGAACCCACAAAGTAGCCAAAGACCAGTTACACAGATGACCCTAGCTTGTGTTGACCACACACACACACACACACACACACACACACGCACACGCACATGCACACGCACACACATGCACACACACATATGCACTCACACACGCACATGCGCACACACATACCCCTAACTATGATACTCCCCATTCTTTCTGGTGCTACCTACTGAGTAGAGCCTACTCAGAGCCTGTCCAGAGGTTTCTAGGGGATGAAGACATGACAAGTGATTAGGAATCACCACCTTAAAATTCTGACGTTTGTAGGAAAGTCAGTGCAGAAGGACTTAGCACATGGTCACATATGCACATGTGTGTATGTGAGGTTACAGTTATATGTGTGTATGTATGTATGTATGTTATATGTATATATGTGTGTATATATGTATGTATATATGTGTGCATATATGTATATATGTATATATTAGAACATGAAACACTGGAAATGGCATAATGGTGACGGTGGCAATGAGTTAATGGAGGAAGAGCCAAAGGAAGAGAAAGGGAAGGAGGATAAAAGGGACAGAAGAGATGCAGGGCAGAGAGCAAGATGGTGGCATGCCAACCAAGGCCAGAAGGGGTGTGGCCAGTGACAGGCACAGAGCACTGGCTCATCTAGGTCTGCAGTGGTGGGCAGTGTTCTCTAGGGGTCAGCCTGTCCCTTGCACCTCCATCGCCTCCAAGTAGCTGACAGTCTACTAGTCAGTCATTGGATGCTTTGGAAGCCCCAAACCAGGTCCTTATCTGAGCTGCCCTCCTCCACCACTGCTGCAAATCCCCTTCATCCATGAAGGGTTCCCTTGCTTCACACTGGATCCATCACCAGACATGAAGCAGGTAGGTCATCCTGAGACAGAGACTCAGCTTCCTGTGTGGGTGGCTCATTTCCTGTTTGAGTCCTTTCCCCAGAACACCACTGACCTGTTTGTTTCCAGGTCAACATTTTGTGTATTTTAACTGCAGAAAATTTACTGAACTCAATCCAAACAAAGGGAACTACAGATCACTTAGAGAAATGAACTCAAAACTCTTCACATTTGGCCCAAGAGAAGCTCAGAGCTAGCTGGGTGTGGTGGTACATGGCTTTAATCCCAGCACTTGGGAGGCAGAGGCAGGTGGATTTCTGAGTTCAAGGCCAACCTGGTCTACACAGTGAGTCCAGGACAGCCAGGGCTACACAGAGAAACCCTGTCTCAAAAAACCAAGAGAGAGAGAGAGAGAGAGAGAGAGAGAGAGAGAGAGAGAGAGAGAGAGAGAGAGAGAGAGA
>JADRCD010225569.1:0-16224 GCA_019843815.1 Montemys delectorum | reverse complement strand
TGTGTGTGTGTGTGTGTGTGTGTGTGTGTGTGTTTCCACAGCATAGGGACAATCTGCTATGGTTATATAAACGAGCCGAATATCTAAGGAGAGATTGGCATTTCATTGGTTATGTCTGTTCTCTTCTACAGCGTCAGAACATCTTTGTTTATTTAGCCGGGCACTGGATGCCTGCAATAAGGATGGTTTCCCAGCCTTTCTTCTGGTAGAGCTCTGGTCATTGAAAAGTCCTGGTGTGTAATTAGTGTCTTTCAAAGGCAGCAGGAGAGCCCTTTGCCTCTTCTTTACCTTTTCCTTTGCTAGAGTTGGAAAGCAGCCATGAAGCCTGGGGACCAAGCAGCCATGTTGGCCTATGAGGCAGGAAGTTAAAGTCAATGAAACAATGATGAAGCTGCTTAGATCTGGGTCAAACGTTAGGTTGGAACAGGACCCCTTTGCTTCCTGCCTGGGAATGCTTTTACGTGAGAGAAAAGTAGGCTTTTATTCTGTGTTAAAGTCAGTGATTTGGGTTTTCGATTGCATACAACCAAATATAAGTGTCAGGAGTACTGTGCGGCTTCATAGAGCTGACCAACCACTGACGGGTAAATCTACTGCAGATTAAAATACCAGAGCCACAGAACAGCCCAGGGTGGATGGAAGGGACACAGGTCAATGAGCCAGAGAGTGCTGACTGAGAAAGACCAAATTACTGTTAATTACAAAGAAGCATTGGGTGTGGTATCCCATGCCTGTAATCCAGCACTAAGACATTGTGTCAAGGAACCAATGACATGTGTTCCTCTAGGCAAAATCTTGGGTCCTTCCACTCAGAAGCCATGGGTGGGGGCTGGAGAGGTGGCTCAGCGGTTAAGAGCACTGATCTCTCTTCCGAAGGTCCTAAGTTCAAATCCGAGCAACCACATGGTGGCTCACAACCATCCGTGATGAGATCTGACGCCCTCTTCTGGTGTGTCTGAAGACAGCTACAGTGTACTTAACTATAATAATAAATAAATCTTTGGGCTAGAGCTTGCAGAAGGTCCTGAGTTCAATTCCCAGCAACCACATGATGGCTTACATCCACCTGTACAGCTACAGTGTACTCATATACATAAAATAAATTAAAAAGAAAAGCCATGGGTGAACACCAGGAACAGTGGAGAAACATGTTCTGCTCTGGGCTGAGGAGAGGCTATGGTATTTTTCAGACTTTGGCTCAGAAGACAGAATCAGGATAGAGCTTGGATGGCTGTAAAGTGGGAACTGTAGCCTCCAGCGGGTGTCGCCTGCTCAGGCCTGTGACACCCTCAAGCAGAAGGCAGCTGACTGCTAGACAGGAAGGCTGTCAGCCTCTCTGACTGGGAGAGCTCGAGGACAGGGTTATTCCTGGGCTCTGGGCTGCGCTCCCCCACATCTCTTTACCAGTGACCCCATGAGGCGTGTATGTCACTCCCATGGTCCCCAGGCTTGCCTCTGTTTTGAGATGAAAATAAACTCATCCCATGAATCTCTAGTGGTTTTTATTTTTTATTTTTTGCATCTCAAAGGCTGAACAGAAGTCTGTGTATCCCCACTCATAGCCTCCCTCCCCCATCATTATACAGTCAAGAATTTATGTAGAAAGTCAACATCCACAACTAGTCTTTCTTGTCTTACCTACTTGCTGTAGCCAGCTGGGAGAAGAGAAATGGGCACTCTTTTGGAATTCATGTCTAGCCTCCCATGTTTGGAAATCAGAAGTGTGGAGTTCTCTCTATGCATCTTTGATACACCCCACGTGGTGTGGTCACCTGCAGTCTTCTAGGAGCCTTCTGTCCTTTCTCTGCTGGGCTGGGCTCTATGTCCTGGGTGGCCACTCCTGGTTCCTGAGCTCCAGGAAAGGGTTGGGCAATGGGGAATGGGCTGGAAGGCTGGCATGTGGAGACGAGAAGTGAGGTACACATCTGTTTCTACAGGCATCTCTAGCAGCTGTCTCCTCTGACTCTACCTTCAGACCAGTACACCTTGCACGGCCTCAGCTCCGCAGGAGACCCCTGCCAGGGCTCTTGTAAGCACAAGATGCTTCAGCTTTGCACTCTGGGAAAACCTCCTCTTTTTGTCCCACCAGCCCAGCGGTGGGAGAACGGAGGCTGCAGTTGCTGCTGATCTCTGAGCTGGGTCAGTGGTTCCCACGGCCATCTCAGCCTCTCTGTCAACCAGCTAAAGTCCCCATATCTAACTCCTCTGTCTTAAAAGCCTGTAGTGTCTTTGCTTTTCTACCTGGACTTTGGACAGCATCCCACGCTTAGAGCAGGCTCTCGGTTGCATAATGCTGTTTTGATTCTGAGATGGACCACCTCAGGGAGCTCATCAAAGCAGGTGCTACAACACATTACACAAATGTTAAAAAGAAGAAGAAGAAGAAGAAGAAGAAGAAGAAGAAGAAGAAGAAGAAAAAGAAGACATTTAGAGGGTAGGGGGTACTACTGTCCCTGAGCTGAAGGAGATTGGGGCTTGCCATGCCTCCATCTGAACCATAGTCTTACTGACTACCTGCAAGAGCACTGGGAGGTCAGCCTCACTGTGCTGAGCTTCAGTTTCTCCGTCTGTAAGTTGGGAATAACAAAAAGGAACTGCTGTGAGGATTGCATGGTCATTGCTGTGTTACTTAGTGCAATGTCCGATAGGAACTGGAAACAACTGAGCTGCTGGTCAGCATGGCTAGGGAAAGAGTTCAGCTGGTAATAGGCTTTCTGTGCAAATACAGAGACTGGAGTTCAATCCCCCAAACCTACTCAGAAAGCTGGGTGTGGCGAGTAGACTTGTGATCTTGGCCCTGGAGAGGCTGAGACAGGTGGATCCCTGGGGTTCACTGAGAAGTCTGCTTCACCTACATAGTGCGCTTCAGGCCAGCAAGAGACAGCTCAAAAGGAAACAGAGTGGGTGGTATGGTGGAGGGCTGCAGACTAGATGGCGACCTCTAGGGACTGTGCATGACCTTCCAGAGACCGTGGAGGAACGCTGCTTGCTGGCATGATCGCAGGCTCCAGCTCAGCTAGCTTTCATTTATAGTCTGGGCACGCTTATCTAGGGAGTGGTTCATCCCACAGTAGGCTGGGCCCTCCTATATCAAGGGTCTTCCTCAATTGTTCCTCACCTTATACACTGAGTCAGGGTCTCTCTCTGAACCCAGATCTTATACAGTTGGCTAGCTAGCTTTGGGGATGTCTCTCTCACCTCTGCCTCCTGAGGGTTATCATTACAGATGGACTGCCACAGCCACCTGGCTTTTATGCTGTTGCTGGGGATACAAACTTGAGTTCCTATGTTTGTGTGGCAAGCACTTTACCATCTCTCTAGCCCTCTGCGTTCAGTTTTTTAAGAACTGAGCACATTATACTCAGAAGTAACTGGACCATTCTGCATCCCCCTGGGGTGGATGAGTGTCCAGATTCCCCAGATTCTCCTAAGTGCCAACACTTAGTGCTCATCTTCCAGACTCCCTCCCTCCCTTGTTCTGAACCCCCCACATGTTCAGAACCCCCCACAAATAGTCTCCATTCAGATATATATATGTATATATCTGTATATATATGTATATACATACATATATATCTGAATCTCCAGATTCAGGAGTCAGATGCACCGTGAGGTCCCTGACACTGTCTTAAACATAAATTCTTTACATAAGAAAATCCACAATCCTCGTCTTTGAATCTGGCTTATTTCACATAACATGCTGACCGACGTCCAGTTCTATCATTTGAGTGAATCTTTTTCTAAGTGAAGTGATGCCCAGCCCACCCCCACCCCACCCCCATTCGGGAATGGCCTCCAGAAACGTTCCCATTTCCCTCTGTGCCTGCTCTCAGGAGCCGTAGCTTTAGTGGTGCAGTGTCAGAGAGCTTGTGGCAGCATGAACTCCAGGGGCATGAGGGAACTTGAAGAAAGACAGAGAGATTGACAGAGCCCTAAGCTACCTTGCGGAAAACCTGAATCAAACGCATAAATCTCTCTGAGGAACGAAATCAATCATGAGAGACCTGGGCAGGACAAGGCTCCAAGGATAACTCCAACAGCAGACATGTGTGCTTCATGTTCTTTCCTTTCTATTTGACTTATTTTCAAACGTGCACTTATCTACCTAGCCTGTGTGTATGTGTGCGCACTTATGCATGTGTGCCATGGAACACGTGTTCTTTGCTTCCACTGGATGTGGAATTCAAAAGTCCTCAGGGGTTGAAGCCAGGTCACTAGGCCTAGTCACAAGCATATTTATTTCCCTGCCGAGCCGCCATCTTACTTGAGACGAATGATAGGACTGATCACGCCACCACTAATGGTAATTAGATCTCTGGGTAAACTGCATTTTTTTTTTTTTGATTTCCAAACATTAAGATGCTTTATCCATCATGCTAAGAAATACTACACTGTTTGCTAGTCTTTCTATAGAAGATACCGCAATTCTCTTTTTATTAGTATAGGAGTTGAGGAGATGCCTTGGTTGGTAAAGGACCTGTCTGGAAAGCGTCAAGTCCCAAGTTTGACCTCCAGAACCTATACAAAAGAGCGAGTCAGGGTGGGATAAACCAGTGCTGGGAGGAGCAGATGGGAGATCTCTGAGGTCCCAGAACCTGTACAAAAGAGCGAGTCAGGGTGGGACAAACCAGCACTGGGAGGAGTAGATGGGAGGTCTCTGAGGTCCCATGGCCAGTCAGTCTAGCCTACTTGGTGAGATAAACCCTGTGATAAAAGTCTTCAAAGGAAGTGGATGGTGCTCTAGAGGTTGACACACAAGGTTGGCCCTCAGCCTCCAAGACATGCCCTCACACATGCATAAGAAACTGTCCTAAAAGAAATAATTAAATATTTGTAACTAGGGATTTCAGAATGAACATAATCTAGAGACGTGAGGCGCTGCATATTCGAAATACCATGATCAGCTCCTCTGGATTTTGTGACATTCATAGGGCCTCCATGCTCCAGTGGACACTGGCTCACAGTGGACCATGGATACGATGGCGTCAGGGCATAGCTGCCTTTGTTTGGGAAGTCAACTCTTGGACTCATGGACCGGGATGCACGGGATGCATTCACCTAACGCTCCAATCTCTTCCACTCGGGAAGTGAATGTGACTATGTTTAGCTTTCTCAAAAGTACAGATTTGTAATTTCTTTTTCTTCCAAAGAATCACTGGCTCGTCAAGTTTTATATTTGCAATCATCTTTTCTTTGGAAAGGATCAACAAATTGCCAGAGCTTCAGGCCCCATGGATCCTGGATCCACCCCTTCCTATAGCTGTATTTAGACAAGCAGAGAAAATGTCCTACGAGCCTGTGAGACTGGAAAGCATTAGAGCTGTGACCTACAAATGAAGTCGTGGATTTTTTCTTTTTCTTTCTTTCTTTCGTTTCTTTCTCTTCCTTCCTTCCTTCTTCCTTCCTTCCTTTCTTTCTTTCTTTCTTTCTTTCTTTCTTTCTTTCTTTCTTTCTTTCTTTCTTTCTTTCTTTCTTTCTTTTTTGTTGAGTTATGTTTCTCTGTGCCATGATGCCTAGCAAGAGGCAACATCGTGTGGAGGGATTGACTTGAACTCACAGTTAACAAGGGACATAGTCCACTCTGGTGGGGACGGCCACAGCTTGAGGCCATACAGAAAGATATAGAAGCCTGGTGTGCATGGAGAAATGATAGGAAACGTGCAGAGCCAACACCTCTCTGGATTGTGGAAAGGTTGATGACAAGGCATGAACCACTGGAGTAGGGATGACTCAGGGTCTTACAGTGAGCCAACAACAGGTGAGGAGCAGATGGCAGTGGCTGACGACATGAAGTTGATTTAATACAAAGTCAATGGGGTTTTCCAAACAACCTTGCACAGTCAACCTGATGACCCAAGTTCAAATCTTGCCTCTACTCTTTACTGTGTGGCATAAAGGACTCATTGTTTCTCTGCCTCAGTTTCCTTGTCTGGGAAATGGAGATAATCATGGAAGGTAGAATTTGAAGACTGAGGGAATTAGTCGTAGAGGATGGCACAGGACTTGGCTCAATAGAGTCTCCCTCCTTCCCTGTGAGCTCCTTTAGTCCTCATTAAAAAGGGCCAGACATGGCTGCTCCCTGGGCTAGACCTTAGGAAACCTGCTAATTGCAGATTACAAAACGTTTCCAGAGCTGAGGGTGCTGACTTCTGGGCCTTGCAAGCAAGAGAGGACACACTCAGTCTTCTGAATGAGTGTGCAGCTGGGAGCCCTTGTGTGGGGCTCACTAAGAGATTGGCCATTAATCACACACAATTACTCTGACCCGGAGGGAACTGTGCCTCTCCTCTCCCACAGATGGACTCCCTTCCCCAGTGGGAGAGGCCTTCACGCATGCTCATGGCACACACAGCATCTGCACCAAGGGAGCTGACGGTCAGGTCTGCTGACTCTCAGCCTCAGAGGCACCCTGTTCCCAGATCCAAATGCCTTTCTGGTGGAAACTCAGACAAGAGTCTGAGCCTGCCTGGGCTATGATTCTGTGGTAGGAAGCTGGCCTAGCATGCATGTGACCTGGGGTTCCATCTCTAGAACAAACAAACAAAAATGTTAAGGGCTGAAGTTGGTAAAGCGTTTTGCCACACATACATGAGGATCTGAGTTTGTCCCATCAACACTCATGTAAAAAAAAAAAAAAAAAGAAAGAAGAAGAAAAAGAAAAGAAAAAGAAAAAGAAGCAGGCATAGCAGTGCAAGTTTATAACCATCTTGAAGACATGGCAGCAGGAGATCTCCAAGGCTCACCAGCTGCTCAGTCTAAACTAGTTGATAAGCCTCTAGGAAATAAGGGATTCTGTCACAAAAGTCAAGGTGGCCTCCTGAGGAGTAACATCTGAGGTTGACCTCTGGTCTGCACACCCATGAATACACATGAATGCACACACCTGAACATGCCTACACCCATGCACGAGTGCACACACACACACACACACACACATACAGACAGGGATGGATGGGATGGATGGGATAGATGGATGGGATGGAGGAATGACATACAGTTTAGGCTCTCTACCAGTTAATGCATGCATAACCATGTCCTGCATCTCTGACGTTACCTCTGCGTTTGTTTATCTCTCCAGGTCCTTGCACAGATGAGGAGGCCATCTTGACTAGCCATATACCACAGAGGGGCTCCGAAACACAGAGGTCCTTGTGTTTCCTTGGGCTCCAGGTTGTAGACCTGGGGCTGATGTAGAGCCTGAACCAAGACCTGACCTTGCTCACAGGACTGCCTCACCCTGTCTAGGAGCAGATCAGAAGCCTTAGGCTCTGTACAGGATAGGATGAGAGTTTTCTCCTTCACATTTCATTTCATCCTCCCTCCTTCCAGGAAGTCCTGACCTCCCTTCCCCCCCCCCCTCCTCTTCCCTCTTCTCTCTCTCCTCCCCTTCCCCTTCTCTCCTTTTCTTCTCTCTACCTCTCTTTTCCTTCTTCCCTTTCTCTCCTCCTCCCTCTCTCCACTCAGTCTCCTCTCCCCATTCTGCAGTTTCCCCCTGCTCTCTATGTTTGCCTCCTCTTTCTTCTTCCCCAGACTTTTAGTGAACACTTCTCCTAAGCCAGACATTGCTCTAGGCTCTGGTAATCCATGGCTGCGTCCCCACAGTGTGGCCTCCTCTATGACAGAGGTGTTTGGTGCTCCTCTTGCCTCCTTAGCTGTGAGAAGTTAATCAACTTGGTTAATCAAGGCTGATAAGTTCAATTCTTAATTTTTTTGTGTGTTTTGTTTTTTTCAAAACAACACCAAGCATTTCCTTCTGTTGACATTGGCAACATAAGTCATATCGGGAAGTTGATCATGGTCAGCACCACCATTGCTGAATTTAACTCCCACCTGCATTTTGCTGAATTAATCCAGTCTCTCTCTTCTGCAGAGATCATTCTTAAATTTTATATTATTAAGCTCATACCACATTTATATTTGTTCATCCTTTTTTTAAATAGCAGACACGTCTGTCTGTCCATCAAATAGGAGGGCAGCTGTCATCCATGCCTTAGTCCTTCACCTCTTCCTTCATGTAGCCACCCAGCAATTGCTTTTGGCAGGTAATTACCATTGGTGTGGGAGCAGGGGCACTAGGGTCATCCGAGTTTGCTAGCACATCTGCCTTCTCAGATCTCATGACCCAGTGCAGTGAGCAGCACACAAACCAGGCACATGAGATACCCAGAGATAAGACTGTCACAAATGCTGTGGAGGAAGGAGAAATCCGACTGCACATGTGTGTGTCTGGAAATCCGACTGTGCATGTGTGTGTCTGAAGCCAGGGATCATCTTTAAGCATGATTCCTCAAGAGCTATTCACACCATTTCTTGAGATAGGATCTTTCACTGTGACTGATGCTCCTTGATTCTTCTAGGCTGGCTGGCCGGTGAACCCCAGGATCCGCCTAACTTTACCTCTCCGGCCCTGAGATTAGAGGCATGTCTATGACACATCTCTTTGTTGGTTTGTTGAGATAATTTCACTATGTAGCTCTGGCTGGCCTGGAACTCGCTATATAGACCAGGCTGATCCCAAACTATAAAGCTCTGCCTGCCTCTGCCTATGAGCCAATGGGGATTTACTCAGGTCTCCATGCTTGCACAATAAACATTTTACTAACAGAGCTACCTCCTCTGGCTCGAGAAGGTATTTTCCCCAAAAGATGAGTGTAGACAAACTGGTTTCTTGGAGAAATGTGGTGTACATCTGGGGAAAATGGACCAAGTGGACAGCAGTGTAAGTCCACTGTGACACCTAAAGGTCCCTGGCTTCCGGCTGTAAACAGCCGAGACCTTGAGGAAGGAAACTTTCTGGGAAAATCAGACATGTCTGCAAGGGACTTTCCCTAAACTCTCCACAGAAAATCATTCCCAGGTCCTCAGCATGAGGGACAGGGAAGAGAGTGACTGTGGCTTTCCTTCCCCAGCCAAGGATCCTGTTTCAGCAGGGTCTTGGCCCTCCTGGTCCAGGCCAGCATGTCAGATGCCACCTCACTCAGAGTTCTGGAATGTCAGGAGGGCAATGACCTGAGCAAGTGTAGCAAGGTAGATTCATTTCCTCTTGTCCACTGGGAAGGGCTGGCTCACTTGCTGCCATGAGACACTACGACCAAAAGCAAATTTTAAAAGCAAGAATTGATTCTGGCTTGCTGTGCCAGAGGGATAAGAAGCTACCACGGCAGAGAGGCAGCAGCACGAGCAGGGAGCTGAGAGAGCACATCTTCAACCATAAGCATGAAGCCCAGAGGGGCCAGAGGAGGAAGGAGGGGAAGGCCAAGGAGAGGGACTAGACAGAGAGACAGAAGGTACACACAGCCTCCAGTGACATAATCTCCCTATAAGACAATACCTCTTCAGCTTTCCCCAAACTATGCCACCAACTAGTGACCAAGCCTTCAAATGCCTGAGCTTTTCAGACACATTTCTCATTCAAAGGACTACGTATTTCTCAGACAACATCTTTCTGGCTGTTGGCAAAGCAAAAGCCAAACATCCCCTGTAGTGGCTATTCCTGGTTGTCAAGTTGACTATATCTGAAATGAACTACAATCCAGAATTAGAAGGCTCACCTGTGGCCCTAATCTGGAGGCTGAGAGATACAAGTTTCCGATCTGAATCTTGGCATGGAGATCTTGAGGCATAGTGGCTATGAATCCCAGAGGATTCAAGGTCATCTGGGATTAAAGGTGTGGTGGCACATACCTTTAATCTAGGCCACACCTTTTGCTGGAGACCCATATAAGGACCTTGGAAGAAGGAAGGCTCACTCTGCTTCGCCTGCTTGCCCTGTGGGACTGAGCAACTGCTAAATCCTTGGACTTCATTCACAGCTGCTGCTGACCGTTGTTGGGAGTTGGACTACAGACTGTAAGTCATCAATAAATTCCTTTACTATATAGAGACTTCCATAAGTTCTGTGACTCTAGAGAACCCTGACTAATACACCTCCCTACAAGTTATCCACACTGCTTCCAGCTGCCATTCCAGGGAACCCCATGCAAGGAAAGAAAGGACTTCCTCTCTTGTGTTGTGCATTCATTAAGAAATCAAGTCTCTGAGGAAATCTGAAGACAGTGGCTCATGTCACCAACAGCCTCAGAAGCTTGTGATCCCCAGCGAGCGGGTGGTGGTATTGTCACAGATGATAATAAAGTTCACCTGGGAACTGCTGTACAGGAGTTTGCTTTTCTTGTGTATGCATGTGATTGCCTGGGGGGGTTGGCTGAGTGCTGGTGTGTACACACACAGTACATGTACAGGTGAGAGGATAACTTTGAGTATCAGACTAACTCATTTTGTTTTGAGAGACAGTCTTTTATTGGCTTGAAACTTCAATCCATGAACCAGGCTGGATGGCCTGAGAGCCTCCAGGGATCTGTCTGTCTGTCTACACCTCCCATCTTTCCTTTGCTGAGATTACAGATGCATACCATTTTGCCTGACTCTTTATGTATATTCTGTGGACGTAAACCCATGCCTTCAGCCTTGTGAGGCAAGTGCTTTATTGACTGAGCTCTCTCTCCAGCCCCTCTCTCAGATTTACATTTATAGTCACAAGATGGCTGTATCCTACATTCCCAGAGCAGGGGCGGGGAGGATGGATAGAGAGGGAGGAAAGACACCTTTTAGCATAGCTGTTTCTTAAAAAGAAACTTTCTAATATCTCCCCAATAGACACTGATGCTTCTAGAAGGAACCATTGTCCTATAGCTGCAAGGGAAGCTGACAGCCTGAGTAGTGAGCTGTGTATCCTCTACCTTAAAATGGAGGCCAGGAAGAAGAGAATGGAAAGAAATCTTGGTCTCTGGTCTGTAAGTTGGCTCACTTACTATAGACTCTTTCCCATTTCCCATGTAGAAATCACATCTGGTAACTCGCAACTTCAACATCCACAGGTGTGAGACAACACTATTCCCCAAATCCACTGGCAGGATCAGGGCAGTGAAACATAGCTCTGGTTTTTTGTATGTTTGTTTGCTTTCTGAGAAGCTCTAAGACTAATATCTGCAAAAGACTCGGTGGCAGAGGAGTTGCTGGGCACAGGTTATCTAACTTGCTGGGGATCATATTTGTGGTGGGTAGAAGGGTTCTTACGTGACTCCTTGCACCAGTCATTGTTAACTTGTCTCCACAACAGAGAGGTGCTTTTGGTCTAGTAAACGGAATGGGCTTTGGGGGTCTGGGCTGAGTGGATAAAGCATTGGCTAAGCAAATGAACGGGTCTGAATTAGATTCCCTGCATCTGGAAAGAAGCCACTGCGTCTCTAACCCCAGTGTTCCTACACCAAGATGGGAAACACAGCAGGGAGACTCTAGAAGCTGGCCTGGTGTTCACAGAACAGGAGACTGTCTCACACAATGTGGAAAGTCAGGATTGACAAGCAAGGTTGGGTGTCACACATGCGCCATGACAGGTATGTACACACACGGAGATGAATACAAGGAAAAAAAAAATAAAACTTAAGATGGAGGCAGATCTGGGATTTGGATGGGTGATGCCAGCTCCAAGCTGCCACAGGGATGAGCTCAGCTGAGTTCAGCGGCCTGACTCTCCTGAATCCAGCGCACATGCCTCTCCTCTTAGTCACAGCTGCTCCTCGGGACCCCACGCCCACTCCTCGCTTTCAGAGCAGGTTTTGCTATTCTTCTAGGCCGGTAGTAAAATGACATTTATGAGGATTTTTCCCCTTTGAAGTGAGACTGTTTGCGCATTTCACTTTAAAGCAAGGGGAAAAAACAAGAGCCCGGACAGATAAATAACGGCAGCCCGGAGAGGTGGCCTGACGCATGTGGTGGGCGCCTGCTCTGATCTGTCACCATGATCATCATCGCAGATGGAAAAAAAAAAATCCTTTGTCTCCTTTCAAGTGACTATTAATTCCTTGCCTCTACCTTTGCTCCTGTTTACCTACTAAGGAACTGACTGGTTGGTTATCTCTGCTTCCCAATCTTTCTCTTCCATCCCCTCCTCTGCCCCCCCTCCTCTGCCCTCCCCTCTCCTCTAGTCTCCTCCCTTCTCCTCCCTTCTTATATGAACCTCCCAGAGCAGATATTTTCATCTGCTATTCCTTTGTTTATGTCCCACTATCTGTGAAGGGTCCTGGATAAATGTTGGCTGTATGTGTGCCTTCATGTGTGACAGCTACCATTATGTAATGCCACAGGAAAGGAGCTTTATCAAAGGCAGTCTTGTGATATAAATAAGAGTCGGGGGGGGGGGCGGCGTAAAGTGTTGGCTCCTGTGTTAAGAACGCTCACTTCATAATTGTGAGGACCCCAGAACCAATCTAAAAAGCTGGGTGTCCGACAAATGTCTGAAACCTGTTCGGAGAGATCGGATCCTTTTCTGGCCTTCGCACAACCACGAGTACATAAATAAACCAGATCTTTAAAGTTGTTACCATCCATATCTACCCGGAGATGGCAACATTCGTCTTCAAATCTGCCAAGAAAATCTACATGGATTTAACACTAGGAACATTCAACTGTGCTTTGTTTATAATGGATTATAATGCTTGGACACAAGAGAATTGTCCAGTCTTTGGCAAATGGTTGATTTATTTAAAGATGGTCATACAGAGCAGGGGCTGCACGCTTTCATGCTTTCTCTAGAAGGCTACGTTTGTTGATACGTATGCTAGGTCTGATGGGCCATAGGACCTTGGTCACAGCAGCTCAGCTTTGGGGTGACAGTGTAAAGCTGCTATAAGGAACGTGCAGATCAAGGTTCATCTATGGATGCTGTGTTGGCTGGTTTTTGTTGTTGTTTAATTTAACACTAATTCTAGTCACCTGAAAGGAGGGGGAGGACTCAATTGAGAAAATGCTTTCATAAGATACAGCTGTAAGGCATTTTCTTTATTAGTGATTGATGGGAGAGGGTCCCACCCATTGTGGGTGGAGCCAGCCCATTGTGGGTGGGGCCATCCCTGGGCTAGTGGTCCTGGATTCTGTAAGAAAGCAGGCTGAGCAAGCCATGGGGAGAAGGCCAGTGAGCAGCACACCTCCATGGCCTCTGCATCAACTCCTTCCTCCAGGTTCCTGTCCTGTTTGAGTTCCTGCCCTAACTTCCTATGGTGATGAACAGCTATGTGGAAGTGACCCTTTCCTCCCCACGCTGTTTTGGCCAGGGCGTATTTCTCAGCAGTAGTAACCCTGACTGAGACAGACATGATGCTGAAACTTGACTTCTGTATAATTGTCACATGATCACAAAATATCTCACACATATTCACTTCTATTCTCCCCTCCAGTCACTTAAAGATGTAAAACCGGGGGCAGGGAAGATGGCTCAACTGGTAAAGTATTAGCTGCTCAAAAACGGGGATCTGTGTTCCAGCCTCAGTGTCAAAAACCTAGCCTTACGCAGCACATCTGTAATCTCAGATAAGAGGATTCCTGGGACTCTGTAGTCAAACCAGGTATCTGAATCAGCAAGCTTAAGACAGAGGTTCTATTTTAAAGAAGGTTGGCCTCTGGGCTCTATACACACACGTACACGAGCGCGCGCGCACACACACACACACACACACACACACACACCACCCCCAACCCACAGATAAAAATGTTTAAGCGTTCTGGGTTTGTGACCCTCAGAGAGTGAGTGGTGGGCTGTTTGTGATCCGTTCATGCAGAAGCTGGCTGCCTCTCGTCTAAGGAACTGAATAAGATTTATATTATTGCAATTATTATTTTTAATGATGTGGAAATATTGATGTTTTTAACCTTAAAATAAGTAAGCACATGCCTTTTGTGCCTCAGAGCACCAGACGTCATGAAAGCTTGTGTTTTTCAGATCGGGATACGTAATTTTTAAAGTGGCTAAGATACTGTGTCAGATCGGTTGATAAGTGCAATGTATAAAAGCATATGAAACTAATTCCAGGAAATACCTTGTATTTATGTCCGTGGGCCTGAGTTTCTGAGCTCTCTGTGTTTCGAGATGGAATTGGGTTTACTCAGAGTCTCAGGTTATATATCTTGATGGCTACACAAGCTCAGTATTTGGTCCTCTCTCTGGAGCAGGTAAAGCTTTCCAGTCTGTTTTAGTTTACGGCAATTACATTTGCTTATCGCTCCAAAGGAGAATTTCATTTGAAGCCAGTTATTAATGTCCAAAACTCACTTCCAGGAAATAATTTCCAACGTTTTATTTATTAAAAAGAATGCACTGTTTGTTCAAAGGCATCGATGTAATTTATAAAGTTCGATATTAGGTATTTTATGAGGCAATATAAAGACCGCTGTTCTGTGGGACCCCGCTGCTTAATTATGCCATGGTGCGTTCAGTGTCAGAACTCACTGCTATTTTGCAGGGAAACTTTCTGCTACTGAGCTGTCCCCCTACAGCGCTATTTCTTCCTTCCTTCCTTTCTTTCTTTCTTTCTTTCTTTCTTTCTTGTTTTTTTTTTTTTTTTTTTTTTTGTGCCGTTCTTGAGGCACAAAGTAAATTTAGTAAAAAAAGAGGAGGAAAAACCCCTTTTCTTACCTTTCTGATCTGTGGCTTTATTTTTAAGAAACTTGTTCAAGAGGGTCCACAAAAGAAGCTGCTTCGGTCACACATTCTATGGATGTCTGTGTACATATGCATTGGGTGGGTGCGTGCATGTATGTGTGTTCATGTATACATGCTGTGTGTGTGCAGGTGCCTTCATGTGTGTGTACATATATGCACATGTATACAGTCTGTATATGTGTTGTACACCCTGTGTGCATGTGTGTGTGGTGTGTATTTAAGTGCATGTGCACATATGTGCATGCATACAGAAGCCAAAAGACGATCTAGAGTGTCTATGCCCCTGCCCCTGCCCCTGCCCCTGCCCCTGCCCCTGCCCCTGCTTCCACCTATACCTAGAGCCATGCCCCTGCCTCTGCCTCTCCAGATCTGGGATGATTAGCACGCATCACTATAACTGGTTTTAGTTTTGTTTTTGTTTTGTTTTTTTGTTTTTTGTTTTTGTTTTTGTTTTTGTTTTTGTTTTTGTTTTGGTTTTGTGTTTTAATCGTGGATTCTGGAAATTGAACTCAAGTCTTAGGCTTGCAAAACAAATGTTCTACTCACTAAGCCATCCCCTTGGCCCTAGTTAAACACATTTAGCAGCTTGTTTATATGGAAAAGGAAAAAAGGTGGGGGAGGGGCTGGACCTATCTGGACAGCAGGGTGTTTGTCACCACACCTGACATCTCTATCCTACCTTCCTTGCTGTTCAGGAAGGGGTCATAGTGCCAGCTGGGAGCCCCCATCTGAAGGCTTTCTCTTGGCCTTAGGGAGGGGCAAGGTGGAAATGCTGGGGAGGAAATCTTCAGGAGTGCCCCTGTATGAAGGAAGGATAGCTTTGGGGGAACAGTACCCAGTTAGGAGTAGGTCCAATTCCAAGACACTTACTGAATAGTCTTCAGAATTTTCCAGAGGACTGAGTTCCCAGTTGTTCTCTATAGGAATCCACTCTGTAGCAGAGTGTATCAGCTATTTACTGCTGGGTAACAAATTATTCCCCAATGTAGCAACTATAAAATACAAATATTTGTTCTTTCACATGGGGAGAAGCCCTCTGACTCTGCTTGGAAGGGTGGATCAGCTTCTCAGGCAGTTGTGCTGGGGACTCAGCCAGGGTTATGTGTTCATCTAACAGCTCATGAAGGAAGGACTACCCACTTCCAAACTTGCTTTCCTGGTTGCTAGCTGGACCTATTTGAAGATCTGATATGGTTGTAGGATTCACTTAGAGTAAGATGTCTCAGAGACCCCAGCATGAGACAGAAGTTGAAGGATGTTTGGTTTTGCAACAGGGGCTGACTCTGTAGCTGCTGTAGTTAGCAGAGAACTTGCTATGTAGACCAGGCTGGCCTTGAACTCGCAGGACTCTGTCTGCCTCTGCATCCCAATTTCTGGGATTAAAGGTATGTATCAGTATTGTAGCCTATATTCTTGTTTAATTGTGTTCATTCAAGCTAAGCGGCTAAATCCAGCCCAAACTTAAATGGCTTCTTCTTCTTCATACACCTTGAGTCCTGGTGCTTATTGGGGTCTGTTCCCATTATTTCAGGGTCTGCTTTGGGAAACCCTAACCCTGGACAGGTGACAGCAGTAACTAAATCAGTAGAAACTATCAGGCGTACAATCTCAGCTAAGTTTCTAGCCCTGGGGTCCTGGCTAGGTTTGCAGCCCTGGAAAACAGCGTTTTTACATTAATCTTCTCATTTCCAAAATCAACATTGTGTGTGTGTGTGTGTGTGTGTGTG
>JADRCD010225568.1:16521-46225 GCA_019843815.1 Montemys delectorum | reverse complement strand
GTGTGTGTGTGTGTGTGTGTGTGTGTGTGTGTGTGTGTGTAAAGGAATTGAGAAACCGATTATAAAACAAAGGCAGAACTCACGAGGCCCATCCCTTCCTTAGAAAATAATGATTGCTAATGGCTGGTGGAGGAAGAGATACGTAGTAACCTGAATAAACCCCCACACCAAAAGGTACATATGGTTGTAAACTTGGTCCCAAGTTGATGGAAACTTTGGAAAGGATTAGGAGGTGTGGCTTTGTTGGAGGGGCTATGTCATCGGGTATGTACTTAGACATTTCCAAAGACTCAGGTCTTTCCCCACAGGTTCTCTGCCACCTCCTTGCAGATCAAAATGTGAGCTCTCAGCTGTTTGTGCTGCTCTGCCTTTGCTCCAGCATCATGGAATCTAAGCCTTTAAAACCGTAAGACAAATTACATATTTTCTCTCATAAGCTCCTTAGTCGTAGTATTTTGTCACAGCAACAGAAAAGGAACTAATTTAAGGTGTCATTTTTCTCTAACATAGCCACTGGGTGGGGGTGGGGGGGACTAAGTAGAAAGAAGGATACAGCAGGAATTCAAAGGATATGTTAACAGGCAATGCAGATTAATATAATCATCATGCATTATATGTACATATGAGAATCTCAAAAATGAAGAAAATAAAAACAATTGACAAATGTGGTTAAAGATGTGGCTCTGATGTAAAGTTTTCCCTAAATGTATGAAGCCCTGAATCTCATCCCTAGCACCACAAGAAAAAAGGTGGAAGAAAAGAAGTTGACAAACTGAAATCCAATTAGAAATACATAGAACTTAAAATAAGCAAAATGGCTTTGAAGAAAATGTGCAAACTGTGAGGCTTCTCATCAGAAATCAACTTACTACAAAGCCAAGAAAATTAAAATAGTATGGTGTTAACACAGGAAGAGAAAATGGGTAAGTGGAATGAACTCAAATGCTTAGGATTGTTTGAATAGCATCAAAAAGATATCAACATTCTCCTTAGTAAAAAGTGTCAGAATAATTGGTTATCTATATAAAAACTTATCACTGGTTCATGTGCTTTATATCACACTTAAAAATTAAAATCAGATTGTATTCCTGGATGTAAACAGTAAGACAACAAATATATAGAATATCTTCATGATATCAAGAACAACAAGCACCCAGTACACAAAATATGAAAGGCACATGCTATAAGAGAATAAAATCTTTTAATAACCTGGTAGTTATTGAAATGAAGACTTTTTATCACGGTGTAAGTGAACTGAAAAAAGTCACAGAAGAGGGAGACCCTTGCTATTTGGCAAGAGTCTCACATCCACAATATTAAAATCCTCAAGTGGCCATTGAAAAGACAAATCATCTTCCTAGGACATTTTGTATCCATTCAAATGTCTATTGAGCTAATGATTTGAACAAGGCTTCAATAGAGATTGCTGTGTGTCTGGAGTGTTCATAATTCCCAGTTAGTATTACTAGGGCATCAAGGAAATGGGCATAAAAGCCACAATGTGATGCAACTACACTCCCACCAACTGACTGAAATCAAGCTACTGCCAACACTCAACACTTGGTGGTGAGGATGTGGAACAACCGGAAATCTTATTCACTGCTGGAGGAAGTGAAAATGATTCAGTCATTCCGTTGCACTGTCCAGCAGGGTTCACCGAAGCAATACTCGTGCTTGTCTTGTGACCCAACCACTCCACATTTAGGCTCATTTCACAAACAAATCAGGTCACATGGACACAAAAGAACAGGTAGGGCCATGCTCGTAACAGTTTCATTCATAATCGTCCTGTGATGGTTACTATTGATTGTCAACTTGACAATGTCTAAGTGTCTAAGGTCACCTAAAAGACAAGTGGCTGATCATGCCTGGGAAGGGAGTGTCTGAGCTGGGTTAACTTCTGTGTAAAGACCCACCTTAACTGTGGGTAGCACAATCCTCTTAGCTGGGATCCTTGACTGAATTAAAAGAAAGTAAGCTGAGCACTAACATTTATCTTTCTCAACTTCCTGGCTGCAAACACATGCAGCCATCTGCCTGGAGCTCCTACTGCCAGCTTCCATACCATGATGGACTGGAACTTCAAATTGTGAGCCAAAGTAAGCCCTTAATCTTTGTGACTCTCTACTCATCTGTTACTTGCTATATATGAGTCTGTTTCTGTTGCAAATTGGAGAATGGTACTAGCTTACATATAAACACACACACACACACACACACACACACACACACACACACACACGCATTTGACAAAAGTCTCAAGAATGCACATTGGAAAAGAAAAATCTTCTTAAAGGAATGATATGTAGCCACACAGAGAAGAGTGAAATTGTACCTATGCTGCTTCCTCAGCACCAAATTCAACTCAAAATGGAGTGAAAACCTAGATAGAAAATAAAAAATGCTGAAGTTGCCAGGGCAAACACCAAGTTGTGGGCATAGAAAACTGCTTTGGAGAATGGTTCAGAGTGGTCTCATGAGCTCTCTTCACCTCCTTGCCTCGGTGATCTCTCACCGGTGTCTCAGGCACTACTGTTGCTGTTGCCTTCTCAGAGTTTGGTTTTCTCAAACTCCATATCCGCAAGACTTGAGATGGGCGAGATGTCTTCCTTGTACACCTTCTCTTCTTCTGTTCTTCTGTGGTGTGAAATGAGAAGGGCTCCCACAGACTCATATATTTGCTTGGTCCTTAGTTGGTGAAAGTATTTAGCAAGGTTTGGCTGAGGTGTGTCAGTTAAAGCTCATGCTATTTCGAAAGCTCATGCTATTCCCACTTAGTGCTCTGCACCCACCCCCCCCCCACGCGCCCTGATCTTTACTGTTCAGTTCTCAAGATGTAAGCTCTTAGCTACTGATCCAGCACTAGCCATGCCTGCCTGTCTGCTACAATGCTCCTCTCCATGATAGACTCGCCCTCTGAAACTGTAAGCCCCAAATAAAATAAACTTCCTTCTCTAAGTTGCTCTGGTCATGGTATCTTATCATGGCAATCGAAAACTAAGGAATACATATATCATTCCTCTCCATTATCCATATGCAGTTTCTTGTAAACTCCCATCCTCTCAGTTGTATAGCTATTTCCTCCAAATTGCAATATTTCTTCTTAGAGGGAAGAAGGGGCTTCACAAGACTCAGCAAGTAAATGAAACTCACAAGGCTTGAGAAGTAGATGAAATTCACCAGATTCATAATCTCCTCTACAATTATACAAATAGCAACAATTGCTGCTGAGAAGAGTCTCTAGCCAACTGAGCTGCCTGAAAATTGTGCAAGTAGCTCTAGGTATTCAGCTTCCATGAGTCAACCACACGTTACAAATTATGGGCTTTTTTAGTGATTTAATTGTCTTTGGATCACCCGCATTCCATAAGTAACTCCTCATGCCCTAGTCTGTTAGTACCCTTAGGAAACTCACTGGTTTGCTAAGCCAGAATTGGATAGGGTTGCTTATCTGATCATCAGTGCCTTATCTAGAGTGGATGAACACTTTTTAAATTTATGAACAATTTTATTTATATGCAACTGATACCCAAACAGGAGATATCAAAACCAAAGCTGACTTAGGGAGGAGTGGTTATATAGCTGTTATGATGGGTTATGAGACATGTAACCAACACTGATCCATGTGAATTGACACAAGATGGCTGCTTTTCCCATGTGGCAAAGGATGGCACACTTTCTTGTTGTAGAGATGCTGTGATGCATGACAACAGATGCAATCAAGACAAAGCCATCTGACAGTGGAGCATCCTTGATGGGAATCCTAAAGTGCTCATCATCTTCTACTTATTATGGAGTGGCATTCAGTGATGTTCACCATACAAGGATGGAGATTCCCCCAGCACTGACAATAGACTAGAGAACATATTATACAATCTCTGAAAGTAGCCCAGATAGAAAAGTATTATAAGCAAGTTGTAGTATCGATTGCAAGGCCCTTATTCTAGGTGATAAGATATACAGATGCCTGTTTCCTGTAGCTTGTCTTGTTACTTTGTGAATTACTTTTTCTTCCAGCTTTCTTGACTCTCTTTCTTCCACCCTGTCAACCCCTTAACACTAGATAAGAGAAAAAAAGAATAGAGAGGAAAGAGAAGAGATCCCTGAATAAAGTCAGGAATTGGAAATCTGGTGTGTGTGCATTGTTGGAGAAGGGTATTATTAAATTACTTCCTGCTTATTTGGGTCATTGAGTTCCTTGGATCAAGTTTGACCTTCACCATCAGAATATCTTTTATCTTCTTTCTTCTTTGCTCATGGCTACTTAACAAACTATGACCAACAACAAGGAAACAACAACTCACCAACAATATACCCCACTTCTCAAGGATCTAGAACATTTATATACCCTCTAAAAAAAAAGTCCCCAGAATTCCAAACATCACCCAGTCACAGAAACTATCTGCAGCTAGAAAAATCACACCCTTGCTAGAACACGGGAAAATCATAGTCAACTTCTGTAGACAATCTGAAGCAGCTCCATATGCCACATCTGAGAATAAAATTAAAACATATCCTATAATATTTCTGTGTTTTTTAAGGAAATCGGAATTCCAGAATTGTCACTACAGTTTTCCCAAAAGAAAATGCTTTTGTGAGTGAGTGATTGCAATGGGGAAACAGCCTGTGGATACTTTTGGTCTCTGATTTGCAAAGGCAGTGGGAATGAGAGAATGATATCAAATTTTGACTTACCATTTCTTACAGAATACCAAATACAATGGAGTGTAAATTAGATACACTCTATCTACCCCTATAACAGAGGAAGGGTGATATAGCATTTAACATGCAAAGGGTCTTAATAACAGTGTAGTACAGGAAACTATGCCATGCTTTAGCATCTGAACTTCTTGAACTGAGAAAGACTTTTAACCCAGCAATTAAAGAGCCTCCTGTTGCCATAGCTTATGTGGCTAAGGGGCATAAGGGCAACATGGAATTAGACTGAATGCTGTGGATGCAGAGAAACTGAGCAATGTAACTACTGCTCCCTAGAGACAGTGAATGCATAAACTGTAGTGATGTAAAGAAAATCAGGCCCTGATGGACTGGTTTATATGAGTTCCTGGGGATACGTGTTTATGACTCTCATAAATATCAGAGACTGAGAAGACAATAGAGGAAAGGCAAACATTGCTGAGGGAACTTGGAATGAAAGGGGCAGTATTTGATGTTCCCTGGACTAGGTAGGATCATATTTACAGGAAAGTTTTAAAAGAAGTTGATTTAGCAGAGACCTCAAAACTAGTTGGGGGTTTACTGTCTTTGCTTCATCCTACAAAAGGATCTTAATGAGATGATAGATTGGAAAATCTGAATGATTTAGAACTATTTTTTTTCAATCAGGCTTGCATAGATAGAACAATCCCAAGGAGATTAGAAAGGAGAAAAGATGAAAAAAGTATCATTTGAAGGCAAATGTGACAAGATTTGTATTGAGCTGATTTATAGGTGGAAGTTTAACAGAAAACAAAAAGTAATTGTGATATGCCTTCAGAACTCTAAGCAGCAGTTCACAAACGATGTAAATGATAAAACAGTGCTGACAAAAATCAAAAGATTAAGCTTTCTCCAGGAGTGGGTAATTACTACCCCAGAGCTAGCTGTGTACTCTTCTCCCTACACTACAGACTGTTTACCCAGACCAAGACTTCCAGGGTCTAGATGAGTCTGATAGAAAGGCAAGTACCATAGTGCTTGTCAGAACCTGGAAACCAGTACCCATAACAAGTATAAAAAGGTAGAGCAAACCCTTGCTCCCTTTTGGGCCTAAGACAGGCCAAACAGTAAAATCCAGTTTCACCAAGACCATCAAGACAAGGCTCTTGAGGAGAATAGAGTATGCACAGCATTCCCATAGTAACAGTACCATTCTGGGAATGAGGAGGCTATTGGCTCTTGGATATTGACCATAGATTACTGAGTACTAGATTGTCTAGTGTCTCCATCCATGCTGTTGTGTCCAACATTAATTTCTTGATGAAACAATTTGTATAAGTGAGGGAATATCTTCATGGTGTATTGGACCTTGCTAATAATTCTTCTTTATTGTCTCCTTAGCCGTCTAAGACCAAATGACTGTCACTTGGAGTAGACAAAAGTGGCCTGTAAAGAGTTCCTCACCCTCTGAAAAAAAAGGTTTCTTTATGCAATTCTAAACCTTGGGTGTTACATAGATTAATAAAGGAAGGCATCTGTGAAGTGAAAGAAGGTTCCTTCAGGAAAATCCCCAAAAGTAGTGGATTAGCTTCCTCTGAATGGTTGGCTGGGGAGGTTGGTGAAGCTACCCAAACCATGAGGCTATTGTTACTGTGGTTGGTAAATTTCAGAACTAGGCAATATAAGGTCACATTGTGGAAGATACAACTCACTTTGGACATGTACATTTCAGGCTACAACTGAACTCCTTCTTTGTTAACTAGATTATGTAGTACCAGAAGGCACTATGCACACTGCTGGGGACAGAATTATCACTAACAATTTTGCCAGACTATAAGCCTTGTGTATTGTTGTTGTGAGAAAGTAATACAAAGATGAAGTGGCACATTCCTGCACTAAGACCAGCAGGCTACAGAGCTCCAGCCGGGTGATCTCAACTCAGCGGTCTCTCTGCCCACCAACTCTCAAGCAAGGGCCCCTGAATTCCTCTCACTACAATGCAAAGTCCCAGGTACCCCATGGTCAGTCATCATAACACCCAATTACTCGGTAGACTTAAAACTCTTAAAGCTTATAGTTAACCAATCAGATCTGTGTATCAATAAAATCACAATTTATAAGATGCCAATTCAATAATTTCTGAACCCTTTGATAATGATAAAAGCTGTATCCTAATTATTCTAACCTTATGATATCATATCTACCTGTGGCTGGCTAAAGACATACTAGTTCACATCTGCCTCCATTTTGCCTTCCCCCTTCTCCCCTGAGACCTCTCCCTCTCTGCAACTCTTTGCTCCACCTCCCTTTTCCCTGTCCAATCACAGACTTCCTCTGCACCAATGTAATTGGACAGGGAAAATCCTGCTACATATTGTATACTGTTCTAGATTGATTCTGTTGTTCTGATAAGAATTCTGAGCAAAAGCAACTTGAAAGAGAAAAGGATTTATGTGGCTTATACTCTCAAGTTGCAATCCATCATTGAGAAAAGTCAGGTCAGGAGCTGAAGCAGAAACCATAAAAGAACACTTCTTATGGGTTCATGTTCAGCCAGCTTTCTTATACAACCTAAGTCCATAGGGATAGTACCAACCACAGTGGGCTGCCACCCCAACTTCAATCATCCATGAAGACAGCTTCTCACAGACATGATCACAGGCTACTCTAATTGAAGCAATTCTTTGGTTGAGGTTACCTCTTTCCAGGTGAGCATATGTTACTATAACAGTTCACAAAGAAAACTAACCAGCATAACTACCAACATTCAAGGCAAGATATGTCTGTTGATGAAGTAGTAGCACAACTGTTATAATCAATGGTTTTCTCATTGTACATGAATCTCATTCGGTATGAATAGATGCATTTGATACTGTGAGTTAAGACAAAAGCCTGTGGCTGTAGAGGGCACTGTAATTATGATAAATGATATGATATGCCTGTCAAATGGCTTTCTAACATTTGTGTTTAATACCCACAGATTACTGCTACTTTCAGATTTGGTCATGGAGAGAAACTTTTTTTTTTAAAAAGGAGCAGTATTAACTATAAAGATTCATAACCAGTCAAACTCCTGAGAATAAGTGACTTCTGCTATGTCCATAAACGGAGAAAAATAATCTATATCATCTCCCTCCAAAGCTCAAGGAATGCCATGGAGGAATCAAAAGAAAGTCATAGATAGGTGTTGGAGTGAGCCTTTGTTGATACATCCACCTTTGAGTCATTCCTATAAGTAGTCCCCCCAAAATACACTAGTTAGACAAGCTAAACTTGGGTGAATAAAATGAGTTACTTGGGATGAACAAATATAAAAGTCAGGCAGCACTATCATTTTACTATAATCTAGTGACTTCCTGACAACTTTTCTCCAATCTTGAAGGCCTGATTCAGTTTCCTTCTTCATCCCTACACCCATCTTTAACATCTCAAGCTTTGGCATCCATATGAGGAAACAACTACCCACCATCCTGACCACTCTACTCCTCTCCCTCTTCCCCCACTTTACCTGGGATACTCACTTTCACAGTAACATCTTGGACCTTCTAACCAACAAAAGCAAGTATACGTGAAAGATCACCTCTAATTCTCTCCCCTGGTCTAACATCTCCAATTAGTTCAGATCATAAGCTTTGAGATATCATCCACCATTTATTTCTATTATAGTTATTTGACCTTACCCTCCAGTCTCTGCTATTTTCTCACCATTTTTCTGCCTCTCCAGACTCTCTCTCCCTTCTTAAACATTGCCAGTTCTCATTTATAATCATGTAAAATGTTGCCTGTCAAATGTCCCTTCATCCATATCCCTTCTACCCTGTGCACCTGAAAACATCGGCAACACCTCCCTTCTCTAAAGCTGACCCAAATCAGCCATGTGATGCTAAATAAATACAGAAAACAACTATGCAACCGAAATCATTGTCCTAGCCACATAATCCTCTAAGGACAAATGGTGTCTCATTATCACCAGAAAGACGGCCATCTTTCGGTGACAAGTTTTTTTTCCACTTACTAAGTGACTTTCCTCTCCCCCTGCCTTTTATACCACCACCTCCATCCAGCTTCAATTGATGACCTTGGCTCATACTTAAGAAAACTAGACACGAACAACAATTACTAACTAGTACCCTCAGAGCTCCCAGGGACCCAACCACCAATCAAGGACTATACAGGGTAGGATTGAATGTACTGGAAGCAGATATATAGTAGAGGATTGCAAATTCGATCATCAATAGGAGTAAAGGACCTCGGCCTTGTGAAGGTTTTGTGCCCCAGTGTAGGGGAATGCCAGGGCCAATAAGTGGGAGAGGGTGGGGTGGCAGGCATGGAGAAGGGGGAGGCAAAAGGGGTTTGTTCTTGTTTTTGTTTGTTTGTTTGTTTGTTTGTTTTGGAGGGGAAACTGGGAAAGGGAAAATGTACATGTAAATAAAGAAAATACCTAATTAAAAAAATATATAAACTGGATAATAAAAAAAAAAAAGAAAAGAAAACTAGACATTACCAAAACAAACTCACAATACAATGTCTTGCCCCCATGCTCAATCCCACAGTATCTGGTCATTTCTTCCTTCTTTTAACCTGTGTGATGGAGGAAGTGCCCTTTGGGTCTGATAAAGATTAAACATCTTTGGGTGTTTAAAATCCCCTTTAATGGCTCCCTCCCTACCATCTAAAAAGGTATCATATTTTCTCTTCGTTTCTTTCCTGAAAGATGATAGGCTTTCCCCTAGTCTTTTCTAAATCATTCTCATCAATAAGTAAACATGTTTCCATACTTAAGTTCTTATTATTATTTGAGAATTTCACACCTGCAACAATGGATTTAGATCAAATTAACTCCCTAACCCATCTCTTCTAAATCCTTCCCTACCACTCCATTGCTTTTCCCTCCCACTACAATATGCTTTGTTGCTAAACCCACTTTAAGACTTTCCCTTAATGTTCATTTACTTAGTATAGAATGTCATACTAAAAATTTTTTTGAAATGGAAAGAAATGGATACTTAGATATACTTAATTCATTAAAAAATATATATACAAAACACACAGCAGAGAGAACTTTCATTGAATGAATCAGAACATAATAAAGTGTGGAACAAAGTGGGACTTCAGTGATAACCCTTTATTGTCAATTACTCTAGCTTTTATGCCACTACCCAACTAAAACTGGTCTTCAACATCATCAGTCAACACATCCCATAGTTCTGAACTCAGTAAGCAGCTCTTGTCCTCATTACTTAGTCTCTAGGTAGCCGTCTTCCATGTGCACAATTCTCAGCTTCTATAGCCACACAATAATCTGGCTTTTCCACCTACCTAATTGTGATGTCTTTATCAATGACTTAGCTGTCCTCAGCATCTTCAGTTTCAACATCCATATGACTAGTATTCTAGCCCCTCTTCTCTTACAATTTAGGGTTCTTTGGAAGGTTTTTATCACTCATTAGATCCCTGATGACCATCAATTCAAGCAGCAAATATGTGCTGTAACTGCTCCATCACCCTCTAATCCAGGTAGTTCTCTTCTGAATAGGATTGTAACATTTTGTTCTTGCCAGTTCAAAGTTTAACTTTCTATAACTCTATAACTTTAGGATCTTCTGCCCTTTGCCTCTCCTTTTCTGGGCCTCTTTACTAACTAACCTTCATGACCATCAGCTTTACTGACCAAACCATAAATATCATCTTCACTAATATCCAACACCTAAGCAAGAAGTCAGTGCAGTAGTGTTTCCTCATGCAATCATCTTACATTTTTCCTCCTCTTCATCTCCACTGCCAAATACATAGTATCGTCTAGTAAAATATTGACAGACAAGAGGATGATAAGTACTGGCTAAGTGAGTCAATAATATGAACCAATCCAAGTGTCCTATGATCTTTTAAAACCCAGGCAATGGAGCTGAGAAACAGACAACACAGAAACAGACTGAGGCCCATGCCTGTTGGGAGTTAAAGGCAGTATGAAGGTAGTAGGAAATATGAAGTTTAGATAATCCTGGAGTCAAGCAGTGTTCAGCATAGTGCTCAAGTCTCTATAGATACAATTGTTATTAAAGAGAAATTTGGTTGTGGTAGCTGAGTCAGTGATTGTATTTACATAGTATTCTAGAAAATCTTGTACCCTCCAGTGTCTATATGTCATCAAGGCTTTTTAAGATCTAGTTGTGTGACTGAGATCCTATTTTTTCTCTATTCTTAGTGTATTCTTACAGGAGGCCATGGAATGTCTCCGGAGCATTTCAGAGTTTGGATTCTTGAGTTAAACTATTACTTCTAAGTTGTCCTAGGTAAAAGACTAACTGACAGAGTTTCCCCAGTAGCTCCCAAAGTCAGGGATACTATTCATAACTCTGTTTCTGGGGCCAGCACCTAAAATGTACACATGAGAAAGATTTAACACACCAAAGAATTCTGAGGCATAAACTTTTGGTGTATTTTCTTTGGATTTCCCCTTTTTCTTAGAAGAAAAGACATACTAAATTCCAGTGAAGTCTGACTTTCAGCTAATGAAGTCTTAGTGTTCAACTGTTAAGAGAGTCTTGAGGATTACTTGGATAGAAACTCTAACTTTAGAGGCATTTTTAATCTGGAGGCTTACAAACATATGGCCATGTGACCTACTATTGATGAAAACTTTTTTCCACTGAAGCCAGTAACCCACACACCAGGAAGGCTGGTCTACACCTCTCATTGCTACCCCCAAAATGAGGCTTAGACAATCAGTTCTTATTTTCCTGTCTTACAAAGAAGGATAGTAAAGTCTTGAAACTAAGGCAAGTGAGTGGAACCCATCGAATCAGCTAAATAGAATGGTTTGGACATCTCAACTTTCTCACTCAGAATCATTATCACTATCAACCCATAGATTGTCTATCATTCAGCCAAGCATAGATGAAACCACAGTGATGATTAATAGGAAGCAGGAACCACTAAAACCAGAAGTCTAATCATACAGCTGTTGGGTTTGTATGTTTAATTGATTTGGTTTGGTTTTTGAGGTCTTATAAAAATCACATGAACTTACCAGGTTCCTTTGATCATCTATAGAATGGGAGTAAGAATACACTGTGTTTGAAGGCTTACAAGCAATACAAATAAGCTCATGTTTTTAAGTAGTAGAAGGTATTTGCTACTGAGACAACTTGACATCCATATACTCTGGTATATCCTTACCCAAACTTGACAGAAAGACCTCTAAGGACGTGAACTCTTTATTTCCCTTATTTCTTGAGTATAATTTTTATTTTCTGTATTTTTTTAATGTAGTAGTTAGGGATCCTAATTTTCCTCTGGGCAAATTCTATGTTGTAATGTATATTATTTCATTATCTACATGTCCTTGTTAGGGTTTCTATTGCTATGATGAAACACCATGACCAAAAGCAAGTTGAAGGGCTTATTTGTCTTACACATCCACATTGTAGTCCATCATTGAGGGAAGCGGTGACAGGAACTCAAACAGGGCAGAAACCTGGAGGCAGGAGCTGATGCAGAGGCCATAGAGGACTGCTAATCATCAGTTTGCTTCTCATGGCTTGTTCAGCCTGCTTTCTATAGAATCTAGAACCACCAGCTCAGTTTTGGCACCAACCACAATGGGTTGAGCTTCCCTCACCAATCACTACTTATGAAAATGCCCTACATGCCTGCCTTCAGTCAAATTATATGGAGACATTTTCTTAAGTGAGTTTCCCTCCTCCTTGATACTTTGTAGCAAGTTGACATAAAACTAACCAGCACACTTTATTTACCTTCTGAATAGCCGGACATTGCCAGTATGTCTTTTCCTTCATCACAGAAAGTATTAAATACACAGAATATAATTTGTTTTTTATTTTTACAATTTCTACTTTAAGTTTGGGGATTATTGTACTTTTTACATTGTTTTTAAATATAATACATTGCATAGAATTTTGCCTACAAAAGTTCTAGTCAACAAAATCCATGTAGTAGCTTGAGAGATAACTCAATGGTTGAAAGTACTTTTGCAGAAAAGTAGGATTTGACTCCTAGCACCCACATGATGGCTCAAAACTGCCTACAACTCCAAGTCCAGGGGATCAGATGCCCTCATCTGGCCCTACAGGCATCTGAACTCAAATACACATACACAAAGAACACACACACACACACACACACACACACACACACACACACACACAAAGTGAGAACTTCTGGTTTGGTTGGAAAGTCAGTTATATCAAATGATGTTTGGCTGGGGCACATAGGTGAAAGGATGTCTTGCTAAAGCAGACATGTGAAAGAATGTTTTCCTGAAGCAGACACAGGTGAAAGGATGTTTTGCTGGAGCAGACACACGAAAGGATGTGCGATGAAGGCTTATAAATATGACTCCACAGACAGTGGGAAAGGAACATTGGTTTGGTTTGCTCTACCTTGCTAGCTATTCTTCGCTAATGACAAGCATGTATTGGTCCACCTTACATAGTGTTGTAGTAACATTGCCATTGAGAGAAACTCGCTGAAGAACTGCTTGTGAGGTTCCTGTGGCAGTGTGCTGCTTCACTGTCTTGTCTCAGGCTAGTTGGTGAGCCTTATGGTTTCTTCAGGATTGAACTAAAGCTGGCGGTTCGTGTGTGATGCCTGCCTGCTGAGAGGACTGGACTAAAGCTGCTGATTCATATTTGGTGTTTGCTATGGGACTGAACTGCTGACAAAGAAGATTGAGCTCACCCCCAAAGAACTATTACTAAACAGTTCCACTCCCCCTATATAATTGTAACTTTTTTCTTCCATTGTCTCTTGTGGGTGGTGGGCAAGAGAACGTGAGTGTATTTATATCGCTTGTGAGCATTCAAACACAGTACATTCTTATTCCCATTCTATAGATGATAAAAGGACCTGGCAAGGTCATGTCATTGACATAAGACCCCAAAAACTAAATCAAACCAACCAAATATACAAAAACCCAACAGCTGTATGATTAGAATGTTGGTTTTAGTGGCTCCTGCTTCCTGTTCACCATCACTGTGGTTTCATCAATGTTTGGCTGTATGATAGACAGTCTATGAGTTGATAGGATAATCGAGCTATGCCACATGCCCAACTACTTGCTGACACTTTGATTCTATCCATTTTTTCTAGCATTTTCTGAAGCTCTTGTTTACTTTCTTTGGTATTGTGCTTATCAGTGAGTGTCTATGTGTGCATTCCATTGCAAATCTTAAGGTTTATCATAAAGTGGTCACTTCTGAACTATTATAATTACATTCTCCTTTAAATCTTACTTTATGGTATTAACATATGTTCCTCTAACCTCTTTGAATGTGGTCTATCAATGTTTTTTTTTTTTTTTAAGTCAGACTTCTGAAACATTTTAGTGACATGAGTTCTAAATCTGTGACTACAGAGACTGACTGAATGGGTTATGTCAACTTCTTTTTCTTTTGGTTTTTGAGATGGCATGGTGATTTGAATAGGAATGGCTTGATAGAATCATGTGTTTGAATGCTTGGCCCACAAGGAATGTCACTGTTAGAAGCTGTGGCCTTGTTGGATGAAGTGTGTGGGGAGGAGGATAACTTTGGGGTCTCACATGCTCAAACCAGGCCTACTGTCAAACCTGCTTGCTCATCAAGATATAAAATTCTCAGCTACTAATCTAATACCATGCCTGCCTCAATACTACCATGTTTCCCACCATGATGATAATGGACTAAATTTCTGAAACTGTGAGCCATCCCTAATGAAATGCTTTCTTTTATAAGAGTTGCCTTGGCCAGGGTTCCATTCACAGCAATACAAACCCTACCTAAGGCAGATGTGTCTCACTCTGTAGCTCTGGCTAGCCTTAAACTCCCAATCCTCTGGTCTCCATGTACAATTTCTATAAATACTATTAATTTCTTGTATATTTATACCATGCTGAAGTTGCAACCCAATTTTTTAAATGTAGTATTCCCTTTATTTTCAACACAACCTTTGGAGTAAAAAGGGAAAATGTTGTCATTTAAAATTATTCTGAATATAAAGTTTTATAATCATGGGTATAAATCAATTCAGACACTTCAGATACCAATAAGTATTTCAATACAAGGAAGGTAGGCTAATAAAGGAATGTTTCCTAAGGCAAAAGGATGACTCACATGTGCTGTAAATGTCTTCTGGTTTAGTGTTTGGCCTTTTATTTATCCATAAACATTTGTTAATCACATTCCACGTTAGGACCTATATTAGCTATTGGGATTGCAAAGCATAACAAGGCATGTTCCCTCCTCATTATGTTTATACCAGAGTTTAGTGCTTCTCAAATCCAGCTGGTCATCAATACTACATTTCTTTAAATTACTGATTCTTTAAATCTCCATATTCACATTTGCATGTCACTGGAACCATAATATCAGACAGAAGACAAAAATACAGTGAAGGGTAGGATTATTTTGTTTATTGTTTAAGAAGGTCTCCATCCACCAAGGCAGGAAATCCATGCTCATAGAAGGAGGAACACATGGTAAAGGCTGTTCACATCATGATTGGAAGCATATAGCAAGACACCTATAAAACTTAAATTGGGGTTACAGAACCAGAGGCCAGGAAGAACCTTCAAAGCTGGCCCGTCATAACCTACTCCCACCCAGAGCTGCTGTCTCATAAATAGTCTATAGCCACTTAAAATAGTGCTACCTTCTAGGAATGTTCAAAACATGAGATTGTGGGAAACCCCTCCTATTAAAACTATAACAGATCCAGGCTTATCAATAATCATGTAAAAAGAACCCAGGGAAACTTCTTAGATCCACATAGAATTAGAACATTGAATTTTAGCAAAGCAGTTGGCTCACTTACCAAATCTTAGAATACTTGTTGATATGTTCATATCCCAAGCCACTGCTGAAGTGGGTGAGTTATATTCATTCTGTAAGTGTGAAGACAGAAAGGAAAAGAACATCCAAATCCCAAATCCACAACCACTTAACAGCAAAGTTGATCCTAGAACTATAATTCATCTCTTCAACCCCTATATTCTTTATTCTTCACCTATATTTATTTATTAAGTTTTATTTGTTTGAGACAGGGTCTATCTTTAATGATGGTTCTTAAATATTTTAACCTCCCCAGCAGAGGTAGTGGGGGAAAAAAGGATACAGGGGAAGTGGACCTGTTTAGAAACTGTTCTTTGGAGCAAATCCCATCTGCATTGTCAGAAACCTAGCAATTCAGATCACAGGAGTCAGGAGCTGCAGCTCAACCCACTCGCAAACACTTCATGGATATACCAGCAGCCCAGTTTAGTAGAGTTGGGATAGCAGCAGCAGTGGCACAAACTAGCAGAGATAGCCAGGCATGAGTCAGCAGAAAGACAGGCAGGGACACCAGGAGAAGTTCTCAACTGTGCCTCTCTCAACCAAGTGAAGACTGGAGACCAAGAAGCATTGGAGAGATAGCTTTACGAGCAAGCTCCTCTCACAGTCCCTTGAGTCCTATTTATTCTCCCTCTGAACATCATGGGTCCTCCTCATGTCTTGCCTTACCAAGCGTCTTGCCTCAGCAAGCCAGTCTGTCTTAGCAAAAT
Organism: Montemys delectorum; assembly: GCA_019843815.1. NCBI lineage: Eukaryota > Metazoa > Chordata > Mammalia > Rodentia > Muridae > Montemys > Montemys delectorum. The sequence goes on along the minus strand of JADRCD010225568.1, from coordinate 30,027 downwards.
TTCATTTCATCTGAACTCCATTTGAGTCTGTATCAACTGACATCACTCGGCCTATTAGCCCAAATGGCAGCAACAAGACATCAGCACACTACCAGAAGTTTTTGGTGCATTATTCTCTAAGGAGTTCTGACAAATAGAGCTCAATTATGCAATGTAAGGCAGATTTATTGAAGAATCCTTCATCACACGTCCTTTCATGTGCTTGGTTTAGCAGAACATCCTTTCATTTGTGTCTGGTCCCGCAAAACATTCCTTCATGAGTCTGCCTTAGAGAAACATTCTTTCACCTGTGTCCACTTCAGGAAAACACTCCTTCATGTGTTTGCTCCAGCAAAACACCATACAACACAACTGACTTTCCAAAGAACCCTTAAGTTTCCACCTCAGATGTGTATTAGTAACTCCAGACCTTGGAAGGCTGAGACACTGTTCACTAAATATCAGGCACTGTTAATGTGACATTACAGATGCACATACCTCTCACAAGAACTGTATATGATAAAAACCATTATGAACCCACTTTCTGCGTGGTGAGAGTCAGGGACAGAAAAGGTCCATCACTACCTCCATGAAAGCATCAAGCTCGCAAGGACTAGAGGCAAGATTAATCTTGGCCTAGAGATGGTGCTTTGAGTTGTTTCAGCAGATAGCCACTCCACCCTGTGTTCAGTCTTTAGATAGATCCGTGGCCAGAATTAGACTAGCTTTCTCTCACAGGATTTTCAGTTGTACCAAAACTGTACAGAGTCCCAGAATCATTACTCAACTACAAGGACTATACTTGCCACACCCACTTGGCATTGATATGATTTTAGGATATGCCATAGCTGTTGCAAGCCCTCGGCAGCCGTCCCACTGATGTGTGTCATAGCATCTCTGCTTTCTGTCTCAATGAGTTTTCCAAGACCACAGAAGTCTGATCAGCTCTAACACAAGTGCAGCCTGGCTGTGCCCAGGCATCTGTATCCTCAGAGTGGACCCTTATCTTTAAGGTGGGTGAGACTTGATAGATGCTCAAGGTTCCTGGTCAATTAAGAGCACATTCCGAAGCATAAGCTCTTGATTTCTCAGACTTAGCACAGTAGATATTTCATTCTAATTTTAATGTATGTTAATTGTGAAAATTGATGGCATTTCTTTTTTGTCTTATGTGTGTATGTTTGTGGTGTGTCTGTATGTCTGTGTATATGTAAGAGAGTGAGGGGAAGAGGAATAGGGGATAGATATGAATGGAGCATTGCTAAGACATACATGGAGGCCAATGGACAACCTCAGGAGTTGGTTGTAATATTCCACTTTATTTGAGGTAGGATCTCTTATTTGCTACTACATATAGCTCCAGGGAATCTCCTGCCTCCCCCTGCCATCTTGTAATAGGAGCACTCATCTGACAGATGCAAGCATTTTATAGATTCTGGCAATCAGTAATCAGGTCCTTGTGGTTGTGTGGCAAATACTTGGCCCACTGAGATATCTCCCTAGGCCAAAATTAATGACATTCACAAATCTACATGTATCATGTTTTTAACATTCATCCTCTCAATCTCTTCTCTTTCTGGCCCCCTACTTTCCTTCTTTTTAATCCCTTTTCTACATTCAGGCTATCTTACTATTTTCTTTCTTCCACATATGAGAGAAAAGGTACAACATCTGTTTTTTGGTTCTGTGTCTGTATTGCATGACTCAACATGGCATCCTCCTGTTTCATCCACTGTCCTACAACTACCATCATTCCATTCTTCTTCATAGCTGAATAATACTGTTGTTTGCCCATTCAGTTTGCACAGTAAGCCAGTTATTTTTATGTTGTGCACTCTTATGATGTTTATCACAATGCCTGGCCTCCATGCTGATAGCTTCTCCCAGTTTTGGCAAACAAAATAGCTCCATACATTGTCCAATAAAACACTCCTGACTGAACTCATCCATGGATTCACAGGGCTCCCCAAAGGGAATAGATACCCTGCTACTCACAGAATGACCAACTTGACAGCATACTCTTTATTGTTGTCTCTTCCCACTCTTCTACTCCTGAAGCTTGCAGATAAACATCTCATCTCAGTCCTTGCCTTAACTTTTGCCTCTAGTGGAGCCCAAACTGAGATAGAAGAGGAGCACCTCTTAGCTCCCAGCCATAAACAAAGATACCAAATGATGTCATTAGCCTAAAAGGTAAGGAGAGGACTCACATTTGGTGGAAGACTTCCAGAAGATCCTGTGGCCCACTGGAGCATGATAGACCTAGAAACTGGTGGCAAGAGGAAACTTGCCCAAGGCTCCCTCATATTTCCATGGGTGGGTGAATTGCGCCACACCACACAATGGAAGGTATCTAGGATTAGATTTGCAGCTGCCATAGGTCCAGAACGGTGACTCACAACTTGTTTTTTACTTATGTGACCCAGAATCTCTGACAGTGAGCTCTGCACTTGTGTATTTGCATACAGTCTGTTGTATGGAGCTATACACACATTCCAAAGTGTCCATTCATAGGACCATTGCTAATGAGGCAGGTGACCCACACCAGCTCCTACAGGAAATAAGAAGCTAAGTCTTGATCCTAGGACTGGCACCTAACAGCTTGTAGCAACTTGAACTCCTAGCAATCACCACTCAGTTCTAAGGATTGTGGCTGGATAGAGGAGAAAAGAGACCAACTGTTCCTCTCACTGGGAAACTACCCTTAGAGAGAATCCAAATGTCCTTGCTCCATGCTGATGGCTTGCATAAAGAGTTCATACTTGGGAAATGAACTTTACAAATCACTTCTCTTGGAGGCAGAGGTAATCACTCATTCAGACCTGAGGGTGAAAAGCTCTAATCCCTGGGGAAAGTTTATAGCCATTGGACCGAGCAGGATCACAAGTGGACACCTCTGTAAGCACTGCATAAGTATTCACGGGGCAGCCTGACAACCACCAAAGGCATGCACGCACAAAGCATGTATAACAACATTTTTCAGCCTTAAAAAATGAAGGCAATCTTAACAATATGAATATATTTTGAATATTATGATAGCAAAATAAGCCAGATACACAATGGCAGGCACATGCTGTGTAATCTCACTTACATGTGACACACACTTTGAAAAAAAAGCCAAGTTCACCGTCACAAAGTCTAATAGTGGTTACAGGGGATGAAAGGTTGGTGGCAAAGGGCAATATTGGACAGAATGCATAAAGTAACCGTTACAAGGTGAGTAGTCAATATTCTTGTATTCTGTTACTGAAATATGCTAAGGAACCACATACAAAAATCATACGTGAGGTAATCTATGTTGATTTGTATGCCTATTGTAAAACATCATATAGTTTAATTATATGTGATTTTTATTCATCAATCATACCTCAGTAGGAAGAAACTGGATATTTTTAAAGACTTCTTCATTTTACTTTTTATGTGTGTTTTGTGTGCGTGCACGTATGTATGTGTACTGCATGATTGCCTAATGCCCTTGGAGGCCAGAAGATGGCATCAGAGCCCCTGAAACTGAAGTTCTAAACGGTGAAGCTATAAATCATGTGGGTGCTGGGAACTGAACCTGGGTCTCCTGTGAGAGCAGCAAGATCTCTTAACCACTGAGTCATCTCTCCACCCCAGAGCTGGAATTTTTAGTTTTAAAAGAATGTATAGGTAAATGAAGGCATTCCCTCTTTTTTTATTTTTTATTTATTTTTATTTTTTTCAGTTCTCAAGCTGATCCTGTGTACTTTGGCCAAACAGCAAATGTAGTTCAGAACACAAAAAAGGTGGAGGCACTTCAAACTTTTACCTCTGGCTACTAAGACTGCTTCCTCCCTGGGGGTCACCAACCAGTGCCATGACCACTTTCTATTTTTGCAATGTTCTAGACAAAAGAAATCAATGCATCTTTCTCTAAGCACTGAGAAAATGAGGTTGAGAAAAGGCAGGAGCTTGCCCAAGTTCACCCTGCAAGCCAGTGACACATGCAATTCAAAGTTCATGCCTTCTGGTGCCCAGACCAGATTGTATGGGGGGGGGGACAAAAAACAAAAACAAACAAACAAACAAACAAAAAACAGAAAGAGGGTGGAATAGTTGGTGTCTCTGATAACTTCCGGCTAGGTTATCTCCAAAAACAGTGTCTCACAAACTGAAAAATGATTCCTGTGGGATCAATGCAGGCCTGACATTTACTCAGAAAATTCTCGGGAACAAATAAGAGCCCTGCTGTGGCTGGTTTCTCTCCATCCTTTCAAAGTTTCCAGTGAAGTGGAGCCTAGAGGTCCATTTCCCACTTTGCATCAGTGAATTGTTCTTAACTGTGGCCTGGCAGAATCTCACAGCTCTAATCATGAACATGCCTTCCTCCCTACCCAAGCTGGAAGCAAGCCGTCATTCCCCCACCTCCTCCAGCACCACTGATCGCACCTCGCTTGCTCGCTCACTCTAATGCCTTGTTCTTGGCATCTTAAAACCAGGAAAACACCAGCAATGAGGTCAGTTGTGGTTTCCCAGTGCAGCCAGGGTTTTGAGGCTGTAGAAAACATGGTGCCATTGAAGTAGCAACAAGTAAGTGCCCAAGAGTCTTATCATCGTGTTCAAATTATTGCTGTTTTGCATTTGTTGGTTGGGTCACTGTGACTAGAGTCTAACAAACACTTTGGGGTTTGTTTGTCTTTTAAATTCCCCAGTGTGCAGCTTTGAGATTGGCAATCAGATTTTATTTGTCTTCTCAGACATGACTGTAAAGGTGGCTTTAAGATTATTTATTTGGGGGAGGTGCCAATCCACAGCACAACTAGGAAGGTCAGAAGACTGCTCTCAGGAGTGGATTCTCTCCTTCTACTCTGTGGCTTCTTCTAAATCCAGGTCGTCAATCTTGGTAGCAAGTGCCCTTCACCTCTGCATCACTTCACATAGCCTTGACTATAATTTTAGGAAAAGAAGATCGCCTGGACATTTTGATGAGAACTCTGAACCCCAGGCCCCTCCTGAAATCAGCATACCCAGGATTGACTCCTGACGCATATGTCCAAACAAGTTCTTCCAGTTAATGCTCGTGATTTGGGAAAGTTTATAATCTGGCAAGTTTGGGAAGCATGGGTTGATGGCACAGACGTTTAAGCACACCCAAGAGAGACATCTGCTTGCCAGTAATCTAGAAGACATAAGAAAGCTTCCATAGGCAACTGATGAAAGGCTAGTGAGGGCCAAAAATTTCCTTCCATAGGTCAGTGTCTACCCTCTTAGGCCCGCACCACACCCCACATCTTGCACACAGGGAGCAGTGATCTCACTTCCAGAAACCTGCCAACCTCTCCACACCCTGGCTGACCTTGCTAGCCACTCAACTGGACTTATCCATTCAGCCTCAGTCTGTTTCTTAGCCCTGTGAACTCACACCAGACTCAAATGGCCTTTTCCTATCCGTGTATGCATAGTATGTCCCTTCCTTGGACTCTGATCTTGAGACCCGCTTGGGAGTATTGCCTGAATCGGATTCACCTCGATTTGCTTAGAAGAGCCCACAAGAGCATCTTAGCTGTCCTTGTTATCAGCTGCCTTGGTGACATGCTATGATTCAGTAGACTCAAAAAATCAGCTACTCAACCGTAAGAGTGGATGCTGAGATCAGACTCCACGAGGGCAGGTACTGTTATGCACCATTTTGCTTCCAGTGCTCACAAAGCACCTACAACATGATAGAATTTACAAACACACTTGAGTAAAATTTTAAGTCAAGTGAATCAACATGGCAAAGTGCATTTCAAGTTTAAATATTTAAGCACACATAGAGAACTGAGTTACGGTTTCAGAAACCATTGTAAGATGGAGGTATAGCTCAATGGAAGACCACCTGCCAAACATTACTGGGGGGAGGGATTCTAGGTTCAAACTTTAAAATCATAAAAAATAAATAAGGAAAGCATGAACTTAAAATACAAAAGTAGGGGGACATGGAAGAGTCAGACAGGACGGGTGGAGATAGGGTGTAGCCAATCCAAACACATTGTATTCATGTAGGAAAGTCTCAATAGATTTTTTAAATACATAAATTTCAGGAAAACAGTAAGAGAAGGGAAAAGAGAAAGAGAAAATGAAAGAAAGCCTAGATGCAGTTGAAGACCTGCATCTGTTCCAGCTTCTCCACACCAATGTTTTTCAAGGTTGTTGGCTCTTTAATACTTTAGAGAAGTTGTTGCACAACTTACTACGAATGCTATTAATCTTATTAATTATCTTATAATTAGACATTTGTTTGTATGGGTTGTATCTATTAATGATGACTAAATTAAGATTTTTTTTAAATGACCACTTAAAATAAAATAATTATTCATTAGGCAAGTTGGGGGAGATGGCTCAGCAGTTAGGAGCCCTTGGCACATGCACTCATATGCACATACCCACATACATACACATAATTTAAAATAAAATAAATCTTTAAAAATACATTTATTTATTTTGAAGTAACAACAATAAACCCACTATATCCACCAGATAGTAAAAGGTCAATATAGTTACTTGTTGTTACAAAAAAAAAAAAAAATAACTGTTTTCCAAAACAAAAAAAAAAAAAAAAAAAAAAAAATGATGAGAAGATTGACTGTTCTACTTTTGTTTTTCTCGAATCTCTTTAATGTTTAGTATAAGAGAAGTCATCTGGATTCTCACATTAGCTCCTGCCTTTAACATGTAGCCATGTCATAGACCATGTTGATCACACGGACACTGAGAAAGGCTTGTGTATATTCATGAACATTCATGAAAAAGAGGATGAAAGCCAAATAAAACCTTCTTTCTTTCTTTCTTTCTTTCATTTTTTTTTTTTTTTTTTTTTTTTTTTTTTTTGGTTTTTCAAGACAGGGTTTCTCTGTGTAGCCCTGGCTGTCCTGGAACTCACTCTGTAGACCAGGCTGGCCTTGAACTCCTGGAGATCTGCCTGCCTCAGCCTCCCAAGTGCTGGGATTAAAGGCGTGCACCACCACCTCCCAGATAAAACCTTCGTTCCTTTAAGAAGATGTCTTAGTAGTGTTCTGGGGTCCCTAAGATAGGGTCCCCAGACCACACTTTGAGAATTGTTGACCCCATTTTTCCCAGTATAAGTTCTAGACCCAATCAGAAAAGTTGATCAAAAAAAATTCACTTCTCTGCTTTGAATAGAGTGCTACTTTATGTCACCAGGATAAATATCCACACATTAGGATGTCAGAGCACAGGGATTCGAAGAAATACTCTCAGTGTATTACAAAATAGAGACCTTAAAGTTCACAACTTATTTCTCTTTGCAGAGCAGAGTACTCAGCATAGAAGCACAGAGCTTTCGATTCTATAGTGCTCCTTTTACCTTTAATACCCTATCTTCTTTTGGAATGAGCTGTCTACATCCGCATGTGTCCTAGCCAGACAACAGGATGACTGAAGACGGGCAGGGTGCTAGGCTCCTGTAATCCCAGCATGAGGGAGGCTAAAATATGAGGATAAAAGGTTGAGATCAGCTTTGGTTACATAGGAAGCTTCTGTCTCAAAATACAGGAAAAGAAAATGATAGCTTTTAACTGTCTTTTAGAGGCATTCTGAAAATTAAATACATTAACGCAAGTTGAGCACTTAGAATCCTTCAACAAACAGCAAATAGATATCGTATATCATTTAAAGTACATTTAAAACAATTAAAAAAGTATATTTCTGCTTTACCTCAATCCCCCTAATTTAGTATGTCTTATAAGAATTTGTTTGTACTTGTAATTTTAGACCTGACTTAAAACGGACTTACTATAAAAGGATGAATTAATTGAGGCATCATTACAAAGTCACTACTTACAAATCCAAAATGAACCTTGAAAATCCATTCTTCAAACAAGCTGTGAGAATATCTCCTCCCTCCCAAAGCATCTGTGCATATAATGTTAATTAGCTTTGCTCTAGCAACTTCTAAGTGGCAATTAGATTTAAGTTGACCCCTGGGTTAATGGCAACCTCGAAGAACTGTTAATGCTAAATGCTTACTGAGCACTGACAGATTTGGCAAGTGTTTGTGGAGTATCCACTGTGTGTAAACCTTGGTAAGAGTGAAGTCAGAAAGATGTGAGTTCCTCGTGTCAAGTGAGGAATGAGGACACAGGTAAGATACTAAAGATGACCAAATGATGATAAAAATCAGTTATGAAAAAGACAAAGGAAGGTCATTCTGGCTTGAAGCAACTGGAAAGATTTTACCTACATGGAAACTCTGAGAGGGAGAGTTAAAAGATGCCCATGATCAAAGCAAGAAGACATGGGAAGAGGGAAATCACACTGGAAAAAGGCAAGGTTGGACCACAACAGCCTGACATAACGAGAGCATTAGGTAACTGAGGAAAGGACTAGAAATGAATGAAATGAGACTATGTGCAATGTTTCATCTAGACTTCACTCACAAATCAAAACATGCCTTGGCAATAATTGAACTAAAGCTGTACCATCCATAGTTGGGTATTGTGGGAACATGAACAGCATCCATTCACGTTGTTTAGAAAGTACAAGAGGAAGACACTGGCAGGGAAGAAACCAATAAAGAGGTCATGGAAATGGTCCAAAGGGAGAGGCAGTTCGTTGAGGATTCATAACTGGTACAGGAAAGACGGATGTGGTTTTCCTACTAAAAGAATCCAACAGATTAGGTGACAACTAGAAATCTGAGAACATTATGTGCTAGACCAAGGCCATGTGAGTTATATAAAATCTGAATATGTTTGACACAAGGAATAAAAGACAAAAATGAAAAGGAGAACAGGTTTGGGACTTTCCTGGGGCAACTGACTGCTAAACACTACCCAGCTCTCCCCTAAAGACCTTGGCTCCCACATTCAAGTTCATATATGGCATCAGCTGAGCACTGTAAGACTGCAGAGTCATAATCCTCACCTCCGGGTCCCAAGATGGGCTACACATCAAAGCCCTCCAAGACACTAGCCCCACAAGACAATGGGCTTTCACCCAAGGTTATTGAGGCCTCTAACCTAATAGGCTTAAGAGAATGCCCTCCATCACTCTGCCCTGGGTATAGCAATGAAGGAAATGTGCTGGAAAAATTGGCTAGGAGTGGCCCTGCGGGTTCCCCTCCTATATACATCAGTTATTTGTTTGAACCGATCACTTAAAAATCATGGGTTCCACTGTTCTTTCCTGTGACACATCTTCCCTCAGCATTGGCATCTTTTCTCATTTTATTTGTCTATAATTAATCCTCTTGGAGTCTGCAATTAGGCATGAAATACTCCCTGCTGTCCCTCCACATCTAAAATGTAAATGTTAGCTAACTACTCAGTGAAAGAAAGGAAGAAAGGAAGAAAGAAAGAAAGAAAGAAAGAAAGAAAGAAAGAAAGAAAGAAAGAAAGAAAGAAAGAAAGAAAGAGAGAAAAAAAGAAAGAAAGGAAGGAAGGATCATATCATTGTGTAAACTCAAACCCCATGTCATTAAAAATTTAGGGGTAAAATAAAGCAGAAAGCAGTAAGAAACATATATGAATGTTCATAACACCTCACAGTAGTTAAATGCTTTCTAACTATGGTGATGGACACAGAAGCAAAAGAAAAGATAAATGGGTTCAGCTCTAAAACTGTTTCCCACTTCTGCAGTGGGTGATTGGAGACTGGGCCTGGAGTGGATTGAGTTGTTTGTCATTGTCTATACCTTATTTATGTTAGTGGGTTATCTTTACAGGTAACTCCGAAATGTAGATATCCATAGTCAAGACATAATAGGCAAATGATGAATTAAAAAGAAAATGTATTTGCAACATCAATTACTGTCTATTACAGGATACATGTTATTACATTTATTTCATTCTATCTCTTAGCATGTTCGTGTGTGCGTTTGTGTAGCATGTATATATGTGTACAATTATATATATATATATACATCTGTCTGTCTGTGTGTCAAGGCCAGAAGACAAATCTAGATGACTTTTGGCATTCTTCAGGAACAATTAAACTTAATTTTTGAGGTAGAGTCTCTCATTGGCCTGAAGTCCTCTGAGTTATCTAATTTGCGTAGCCAATGAAGCCCAGGAACCGGCCTACCTCTGTCCCACTAGGCTGGGATTATAAGTGTGCATCACCACGCCAGGCTTTTTTAAAAATGGCTTCTGGGTATTTCACTCAGGTTCATACTTGCACAGCAAACACTTTTAAGTTTAAAGCAACTAAATTATCACCCAGCTCATTGTGTTTCATTTGTGAAAAAAAATTAAATTCTTATAATACCATGGAGGCTGTTGTTCAAAAGTAAGCTGACAGATGGAGTCAACCTTGTTCCTTCTTGACGACTCAGTGTCTTAACTCATGGTGCCTCCTTGCCTTAGAGTTTCTACAAAATGAAAATCACCCTTTTCCAGGAAGCAATGTTGGAAAAGACGTCATATATCTGCACGAAACGAGGAATCTCTTTTCAAGAGTTAGAGTTATTCACAGTGTTATATGAAATAATTTAGCAAATGACAGGCCCAGCGAGTCTTAGTATTATCAATGGCTTCTGGGCAAAAAGACATAGTAACCAATTGAAAACTGGGAAGATAATTAATCACTCGCAAGAGTGAGCCAGAAACTCAAGTAACCAGATTGACTGGTAGGATGAGTATCTATGCCACCATCCTCTAAGAGGTGCACCTTACAATAGGATTCCCCTCTGCACTCATTAATTGCCAAATATTAAAAATGATAGCAGCATAGGATGTTATCCAGAAGCCATTTTGATGAGAGTTTGGATGGTATGAACTTCTTTGACAAAAAAGAAGTCTGCACCAAGAGTATTGAAAATCAAATGCATGTCTTTATGCCCATTACAGATGGTCTCCAATTGACTGTAGATTGACTTACTGATTTTCTGACCCTGCAATTAGGCATTCTCTAGAAACTATACAGTTGGCCACTTGTGTCCATAGGTTCTACAACAGCACATTCAAGAAACCACAGATCAAAAATATCTTGAAAAATGTGTCTGCACTAAATGTGGGCAGGCTATCTTGCAGAGCACTTACATTGCATTAAGTATTGTAAGCAACCAAGAGGCTATTTACATTTTATGAGTTTCAAAGATTGTATTGCAAATCTCATGCTATCTTATATAAGGGACTTAAGAAGGCACTGATTTTTGAACTAGGATATTTGTGAGGGATAGCCGTAAGTGCTGTTATAGTCTCTTGCTCTGCTGTGGAGCAACAGCAAAGTCAGCTGCGCAATCCCAAAAGCAAAGCACTTATGTTCTCAGAGTATGGAGGTGATAAACCATGCTATGGTGTGGTAGGGCTGGAAAGTGTACTCTTCAGCTTAGATTTTTTTTTTTTAACTTATGGTAGGTGTTTTGCTTCTCACCTCACCATAAACCCAGACATATATGTCTTTTATTTCTAGGAATATATTCTAAAGGTAAGGAGGAAAAGGTAAATGTACAGAAATATATAGCTGTTAAGTGTTCATTATGACATAAGTTATAACAGGGGAAGAAAAATTAGAAGCCATTGAGTAGCCAGGATCCAGGGAATTCATAAATAAGACAATAGTCTGGCTATGTTTCATCTTTAATAGACATCATACAATTATTAAAACAAGACAAATGGCAAGAAGGATGTTGGTGGTGTAATAAATGATTACAAGAGAGTTATAAAATATACAATAATTGAAAGTACACATATCAATGCTCATTAGATAAAATGTAGAGCTTGTATAACACAATATAGGAATGTTATCTATGTAGTGGGATTGCAGGGGTTTTACCTTGCTTCTTACTGGTTTGTAATTCTAAAGTACTTATTTCTAAGGAAACATTAATTACTTTTGAGTGATTATTAAATAGTAATCCTTTTGTAGTACTGAGGATTGAATCCAGGGTCCTGAATACACTACCCACATCTTTAACCTCTGGCCTATGTTTCCAGACTCCTAAGAAATAAAATCTTAATACAATTTTTACTTTGCTGTAATGGAGATTAAAAATCTGTCAAGAAACTTCCCTTTAAACTGTCCTAAGACACCAAGGAAAGAATTCTGGTGTCTTCTCCACATACTGGGTTTGATTCACTAATTCTTCCCCTTTACTCTTTCTATTTTTGCATTCCCGTGATGCTGGCTTGCATCTGTGAGACAAGCACCATGAGGTCCTGGTTCTCCATGAGTTCCCAGTCTAGTGCTTGCCCGAAACCTCGGGATGACAAGGCAAGGCAGGCAGAATCATAGGTTCCCTTGATTCTGGAAAAGGTAATCTCAAATGGGATACTAAAAGAGAGCCTGACCCAGGGCTAACTTTAATATCAGTCAGAGTAGGATCTAACCTGTGGAGAAGAGCAGGTGGCAAAGACAGTAGAGGCTGAGGGTTCTGACTAGAAAAATCAAGGAGATAATATGTAAGTATGAGTGGTTGAGCATAGCCAGAAGGCAGGATAACTAATAGTGATACCCAGTCAATGGCTGGTTTGGCCATTTACTCAATGAAGAAAGAGAAAAAGGAAGAGGAGGAAGAAGAGAAGGAGGAAGAGAAGTAGAAGAAGAAAAATAAGAAGAACAAGGAAAAGAAGGGCCATGCAAAGCTCACCATATAGTGAGCTGAGTGACATTGGTGCCTCTATCAGTCTTCTACCTCACTGCTCTGAGCCATATCTGAATGGGAGCTGGTTAAACAGCTTGCTTTCACAAACCCCTTCTCTCCTGCAGAGGCCAAAAGCATGTGTTTTTTTTTCTATCCTGTTGAACATTCTACACGCCCAGAGTCAACCACATAATTGAGAAGACAGAAGCTACACACAGGATCTGGGGCAACACCATATGGCAATGGATGGCTCCCCTTTTTGCTTCCTGGAACTCAATCACAACCTTTCTCATTTCAGGAGTGGCTGAGAGCTAGGATCAATATTGGACTGCAAAGGAAAAAGTGTGTCTGAAATTTCTCAGTGAAGGGTGGAAGGGAAGTGTCTCCCACGGAGACCAAACTCTGTAAGGCCCTCAATCTATGCCAGCCAAGTCAGCCTAGGAGCTTGACCTTCCAGCTGTGGCTAGAATCTTATCTTCTTCCCCTAGCCTGCGACTGTCAAGATGCACTCAGGGCAGTGCCAGGGAAGGAAACACCCCAGAGAGGTCAAAGACCTTCCAAAGTCTGCTGCTGCCCTCCCCCTTTTTACTGGGCTCTCCCTAGCTGCCAATGCCATGCTAGGTAGTCCTCAAAGTTGCTTCACTTAAGCCTCAAAATGGTACATGTCCATATCATCATCCCCACAGTAAAGATGGGGAAAAAACAGTTCAGAGATGCTAACTGGAACTGGTGGGTGGTAGGCCTGGAATTCTTGCCACCACCACCACCACCACCACCACCACCACCACCACCTCTTCCCATTCTCCGATCAACACACTGTGGTCCAACTGAGCAATTTATCTTTGTCTTAAGGACCAAGTGTTCTCTTCTGTACCTTTCAGTACTGCCCTTGTTTGGCTCAAGACTCACTTTCTGCAGAACCTCCTCCCTCCACACACACACACACACACACACACACACACACACACACACACACACAC
>JADRCD010225568.1:0-12997 GCA_019843815.1 Montemys delectorum | reverse complement strand
AAAAAAAAAAAAAAAAAAAAAAAAAAAAAAAAAAAAAAGAATTGTAACGTAAATACTTTTTGGAGATGGAGGTTTGCCAAATGGGTCACAACCCACAGGTTGAGAATCTCTGCTCTAGACTGTACGTTTCCTGGGATTACTCTCACGTGTTAATTCTATGCATGTGGCCCAGTGATCAACCTCCCAGGTGCCAGCACAATGCTCTTTAAGGTCTGTGTGTGATTGACTTGAAGAAGCATCAGTGTGCCTGGGGGCACTGGCAAGTCCTGAAGAACTGATGTCATCATGGGGACCTGACTGCACGCCGACACAGAGTATATCCATTTACTTTACATCTTGCCATTCTGTCCAGTACACACTCCTCTCTGCAAATTAGCTGAAGGTGTAGAACTTTGTCCATGACCTCACTGGCAGAACATAAACTCCCAGGCAAGTCTGAAGGTCTGGAGTCTTGATTCACCAATTATGGCTCCACATCCCAGGCAGAGACTATCAGCACTGAATGGAGACATCTGTGAGAGCTGAACTCACTTATCAGCTTGATGGGATTTAGGGATCATCATGGAAATAAATCTGTCTGTGGGAGATTATCTGGATTGGGTTATCTGAGAAGGGAGGATCCAACCAAATGTAGGCACCACCATTCATTCCATGGGCTGAGGTCCCAGAACTGAGCAAAATGGAGAAGTGAGCTAAGAATAAAGATCCACCAACCACTCTCTGCTACTACTAAGGAAACAGTGTGATCAGCTACCTGAAACCTTAAGGCAAAATAAATCCTTCCCTGAGTTGTCATTGTCAGACATTTCACTGCAGTAATTAGACAGGTAACTGATACAGCATCCACAATAGAGCATTCTGCTTGTATGCATCAGCAAACTGCCCCAACTAGGGCAAATATCAACATGAAAAAGAGAGGTGACCATGAAGTCCTAAAGAGTTCAGTGACTGCCTCCTGTGTCTAAATATCAACCAGCCCTAGCTACACAAATACCTCTGTTTCTCTTCTCAGGATGCCAATGTACAAAAAAATCTTTGAGTCCAGCTGAACACATAAAGTTCTAGTAGCACTTTGGTGAATGAATCATTGTTACTCACAACATTCAATTTAGATATTTTTTTAACACTAAATATAAAACCCTATCTGTGTAGAAAGAGTGATATTTGCCCAGTTTGTTATCATTCTATGATCTGAGCAGGACCCTCACATGTGTTTTTAACATCTTCATCATATCAGAACAATTTCCATTTCAATTAAGTAATTTTAATTACCATGTATCTGCAGTACACTATGACATTTTCATGCCATTCTGCCATGCGCCCTGCTCATATTCAACCCTTCACCCACTCTTCACCTTCCACAGTGGGTTGCCTTCTTCCTCAGATAGCTCTACTTCTACCTTCACATCTTAATGATGTACATTTTTTCTTTAAATTCTTCATATGAGGAAAAAAAGCACTCAATATCTATCTTTCTGACGTTATGATCTCCAGTTCAATTCCTCTCCTTCTTTTTTTTCTGGAAATAACACAGCATTCTTCTTTATGGCGGAATATAACTGCAGTTGCTATATGTACTGTGCTTTCTTTGTGCATAGACACATACTCATAGACACATAGGTAATTCCATAACCTGACTCTGTAGAAGCCTTTTTTAGCTAACATAAAAAATAATTGGTTTCATTAAGACTTTCATACACATATACCATTGTACATTGTTCCTATCCTCCCCCACACACTGCATTCTGTCCTTCCCCACCCTGTCTCCCATGCTCTCCCAGACTCTTTTCTCCCTCTGTCTCTTATTACATAGATACATATATTTATTTACACATGTGCGTATGTATACATATAGCGAAGTCTACATTCTACATATGAGGGAAAGGTGTGATGTTTTAGCTTATAGGAGCCATTTTGAGTTATCTTACTATCTTAGAGATTAATCTACTGTGTTTCTGCTTAAGAGGTGAGAGAATCATGGGTTGGCTTAGTACAAATACAATCTCAAGCAGAATGTGCCTATTTTCAGAACATGCAAAGATACCTGTGACCCTCCTACACCTGAGGGCTGACTCTTCAGACCCCGCCTTGCCACAGATAGCCACGCCTCTCTGCCCATCTCCTGCTAATTGCCGCGCCTCTCTCCAAGTTCCAGTTACACTGGAAGTCCCAGAGACTGAAAATGAAGCTGCTGGTTGGGCCAAGTTGCTGACAAACTTGGGGGAGGGGTTTTGCTTTACCTATCTACCTGTTTGCTTGTAACAAGGAGAATTCAATGAATGACGGGGGACTGAAAGCACACCATATATTGGACTAATTTTTTCAAACCCTTCCCGCATTTCCGGTACCCTTAATTTTCAGGCCCTTTGACTCTCATTCCAGATGACCCATTCCAGATGACGTGTGGTTGTGGGCAGCTACAGATACCATTTCTTCATGTGTCTTCTGGGATATACTTAGTTCTTCAAAGTATCACTATTTAATTTTATTATTTGACGAAGCCATCTGTTAATAGATCATTCATGCTTTCACTGTTAACATTCTGGGAAACAACTAAGAGAAAAGAGAAAGGAGGGATGGAGAGGGAAAGGAAAAGGGAAAGGATGGGAGAAGAAAGGGAAGGAAGAAAGAGAAAGAGAAAGGGAAAGGAATGGGGAGAGGAGGCCAGGGAAGGGCAGGGAAGAGCAGGGAAGGGAAGGAAGATGGCCTGCATTAGATTCCTTTGTCTCAGCCAAGCTGACTACATCAGGCCATCACAATACTCATCTGAAGCTAGTACTGTAGGCTCAGTAGTAGAGCGCTCTCTTAGCACTGGCAATGTCCTCAGTGCTAAGTTCCCAGCACTGACATTTTTTTTTCTCCTCAAGTCAGCAGTGTCTGGAAACTTTTAAGACTGCTGTCTTCCTCCAACGTTACATCAATGATGAAAATAAGAGATAAGATAAGCACATCCTCTCGGACACCACACAGGGGCAGAAGAAACGTCATTTCCTCAAAAGCTATCTGGAGATGATACATCTTGCGTTTGAATATAGATGACCATACTTTGTTCTATGACTTTCATAAACATATATTAAAATTTTTAGTACTAAAGGTTTTGATATTTTTATGTTTAAAATGATTTATATGGATTCTGACTTTTATTTTTAAAATATTTTAGGGGAGCACACATGCCACAGCACACATGTGTCGGAGAACACTTTCAAGTTTAGAGCGTCCATAGCCACCTTCTGCCTTGTCTGAGACAGTGCCTACTACTGTTGGCTGCTATGTGTGCTGGCTGCACATGCAAGCCTGTCAGTTTCTAATGATCTATCTGTCTCTGCTTCCCATCTTACAGTAATGATGCCAGGACTACAGATGCATGCTACACTATATCTATTTTGACATAGGTTTAGGAGATATGAAATTAGGTTTTCATGCTTGTGTACTAGAAGTGTTTTACCCAGCAGAGTAAAATGTCCCCCAGCCCAATTTGTATTTGTCTTTATTATGTTTAAATTTTTGTGTGTTTCTGGTTGTGATTGTTTTAATGAAAATGGGTCTCATAGGCTCACAGAGCATGGCACTATTAGGAGAGTGGCCTTTTTGGAGGAAGTGTGTCACTAGGGGTGGGCTTTGAGGTTTCAAGTGCTCAAGCCAGGCCCAGGGTCTTGATCTTCCTGCTGTCTGCAGATCAGGATGGAGAACTCTCAGGTCCTTCAGCACCATATCTGCCTGAGCATCATCGTTTCTTGCCGTGGGGACAGTGGATTAAACTTCTGTACTGTAAGCTAGCCCCAATTATATCTTTTCCTTTCTAAGAATTGCTGTGGTCATGGTGTCTCTTCACAGCAATTAGACGCTGACTAAAACAATGGTGTTGGACATATGAGCAGTGTGTGCACATGTAGATGTAGTATGTATAAATGCATGTAGGTGTGTGGAGGCCTGAGGTTAGGCATCTCTAAGAGTTTTCTACCTTTGCTTTCATTCCTTTATTTTTACATTTTCATAAAAATATAACTACATCATTCCCTCTTCCTTTCCCTCCCTCCAGCCCCTTCTATATCCCCTCCATCTAATCCTTTCCATGCTGCCTTCTTAAACTTATAGCCTCTTTTTCCTTGATGCACACATGCTGACCCGTTTTTCTTGTATGTGTGCAAATGGTTTCAGAGCTTATAACTTTGTGTTGAATAACAAATCAGGGAGTTCATCCTCAAGAAAGGCTAATTCTCCCTCTCTCAGATGTCATTGGTTGCCTGTAGTTCTTTGTCTAGAGATAGGACCCTATGAGATTCTTCCCCTACTACATTAGCATGCCTCTTATCAATACTGTAATTGTTCAGGTCTTGTTTATGCAGCCATTTCTAAGAGAGGCAGTCACATGGCAGACTTCCAGGTATTCTGGCTCTTACAGTCTTTTTGCTCTTGTCTGGGATGTTCTTTAAGCTGTAGATTCACAAGCTGTGCTGCAATCCATTGAACTTTGCAGTGTGTCCAGTTGTGGTTTTCTATAATTGTCTACATTTGCTAAAGAGAGAAGTTTCTTCGATGAGGGTTGGTAGCTACACTTATCTGTGGGTATAAGGATAAGATTTAGAGTGTAGCTGAGGAATTATGCTGCTCTAGGAAAATGGTGGTGATAGACTCTATTCTAATAAATGTCAAGGCCAAATAGTTGCCTAGGTTTCTAGTACCAGGCATGATATCCCTTCTGTTGAGTGAGTCTTAAGTCCAATAAGACAGCTATCAGTTGCTAACAATATGTGAGTGATGCCATTGAAAGGCATCCCAGAACATCACCTTTAGCTTATATTATTTTGAGAGTAGACTTAGAAGGAGGTATCTTGTGCCTTGTTCTGGGTGTTTTGTTATGGCTCATATAGGAAGTTTTTTGAAACAGGATTTCTCACTGAACCTAAAGTCCATCAATTTGAGTGGATTGATGGCTAATGACTTTCAAGGATCCATCTGTCTCCACATGTACCCTACCATGAAACACAAGGTTTGGGTCACAAGCACATGCCACTACACCTAGCTTCTTCACACAGGTTCTGAATCCAAAGCCAGGTCTCAGTGCTTGAGCAATAGATACTTTCCAATGGGGCCACCTCCCTAGCCAAGCTTCTGATTTTTTAATTATTATAAAAATTTTAAGGCCATGAATATGTAAACTAAGCCTATCTATAACCTTCTCTCCCCCTGTACAGAGGAGCCTTCCACTCTTCTTGTCTGTCTGCTTTCTCATTCATCACTCTGAAATCCATGCATTTGCAAACTACAGCCTTCATAAGATCTTATTCACTTAGGAACACTGAAAGACTCAGACTGGCTTCTGGTCACCACAAGCCAGGACACAAAGTGCAAACCCATGTCACAGTGTTTGTCATTGTCATTTGTCTTAGTCACCTTCCCTGTTGCAGGTGACTCTAGACTCTGTCAAGTTGACCAACTCACACCATCACGTCGTGCAACTTAACTTTTTTTTCTTCTAGTTTTGATGTAAGGAGAACTAGGTAGTTTCTTTTGCTCTCTAGATTAAGCATAAATCAAGTTTCTTTAGCAGTCTCGACTTTTCAAATCAGTCTCAGCATGACCAAAAACAGAAAGGTTGAAACCAACCAAGTAATGAAGGGGAATTCAAGAGCCTGACCTGACCAAACTACAAAAAAAAAATTAAAAAAAAAAAAAAAAGAGGCAGCCAACTAGAAAACTTAATGTAGAAATGTCTTTGTATGCAAAGGAATGCCACAGAATATTTTGAGCAACTGATAGACAATGATGCTATCAACTAAAAGTTTGTGTCCCTTCCAAACTTCCATTCAAATGTGATCCCTAACACAACAATATTGAACAGATGAAGCCTGGAAGAATGGGCAGCCATGAGAGCTTCTTGTGAATTATATATGATTAGTGCCTTATAAAAGGATCTGAAGGCTCAAGTTTAGCCTCTACATCTCTTTCACCATGATAGGACAGAACCTTCAATCCAGAAGTTGAAGAGACATGGTTAAAATTTACCATCTCTAAGACAGACTAAAACTTGACCAGCTGCTGATCTGCAATCACCTTGATCTGCTCTAGCACACTCAGAAACAACTGTCTGTTCTTTTTAAATTACCTAAGCTTATGTATTTCCCTATAGTAGTAAGAACTAAGAAAGATAAATAACATTAAGAATCATATATTGACCAAGATAATATATGCCCCAAAAATTAATTGTCAGATGTTCACTCTCATGTGTGGATCGTTAATTTTTCATGTTTTTAAATTTAAATTAGAATGTACAGCTAGACCTGCAAGCAAGAAAGATAATATGTTTGGAAGAGAGGAGCAGAGGCCTTTAGCAGAGGCCTCTTGGGTACTTGAGGCCTTAATAGAATTATTACGGTAATAAAGGAGGAAATATTGAGAGTGGTAAAGACCAAACAGGGACAAGGTGGAAACTTGGGGAGATGGTCAGAGGAGATAGAGGAGGGTGGAGCCATGGTGAACACGATCAGTGCTCCTATGAAATTGGCTCCAGCAGCAGCTCACTCATTGTATCACATGAGACCATACACAAAGATACTGATTGTGAGCCAGGGCAGAGCTTCATGGGAACTTGCTGGCGTTTGCTCTTGGACTTCTTTTCGCAGTCTTCATAACAAGATTGCCACCCTGATTATGACACTATGAGTGGCTTTGCTTTTTGCAATCTGAATTAATTAAGAAAAGGAACAAGACTAAAGGCAGAGAAAAAAAGATTGTAATCTACAGGAAGATTGATATATGCATTGGAATCCTTCCATATTTGATGATGAAAAAGAGAGAGCAGAAGACAGAGGATAAACTAAAGATGATCCAGATAGTCAGGCTAGATGAGGAGTTAAGCAAGGAGTAGCCAGCATTATTCAGGACAAGGCAAAGAAAAGAATAAATTTCATTTATACACTCTGAGTTTATCCTGATGGTATTGTACCCCACATAATTAATATTCACTGAGAAGCCAGAATCAGAGAAGTGTCAGAAGATAAGACACAATGAGAAAAGAGAACTTTGGAAAGGTTTTCATGAAGTGAGGAAAAGTAGCCAATGCAAAGCTCCCCAAATAACACTGGGCTACAGAAAGCCCGTGGGGTCAGTGACTTGGGTGCTTCAACAGTACTCCATGCATTCTGCTTTGACTGTCTTCTCTGCTCAGTATGAAGATCCAAGAGAATCCGAATGGAACAGGGATGTTTATCATTGCATTCCCAGATAGTGAGTTTCTTTGAATATTTGCTGGGTGCACTTGTTGGGACCTCAGAGAATTTATACCATTTGGAAGCTCTAATTGTCCAGTATTTAGTTCATGTGAACTGGAAAAAAAAACACACCATTAATGGAAAACAGCTTTCAGAACAGTTTCTCAGGAAGCCCAATTGTAGAAGAGTAAAACTGTCTCTGATGGAGGAAGTGATAGCTCTTTCTAGAAGCTAAGGAGTCAAGACTAATGCAAATACGCAGATGCTTTCTGCATAGGAGTCCAGCTTGAGAACTATACTGGATTACCAAAGTAAGACTTTCTCTGGGGAACCCATCAGGAAAGATCAAGCCATGTCCTTGATGGGAGGGAGAGGAATGCTGGATTACCTTACCTGCTCTGCACCCCTCCCTGGCCAGGTGGGGACTCTCCATGCTCATACCTCACAAGCTCTTTCAGGTACTTTCCCCCGTGACATTCTAGACTCCGAGCATGACATTTCCTACTGCCAACATGTTCCTCTTACCATCCCACTGGAATAGATGCCATCTTCTGGGCATACTTTCCGAATACAATCAATTATCACCTCCCTTGCAAGTGGCAAGAGGAAGAGAGAATGCAGACATGGAATGTCCAACCCTCATAAAACTAGAAACCAATCACATTTGAAAAGGCCATGGTCAGACATGGTCAATAATCAGGTTTCCCAAGGGGCTTTCCTCTGTGGGCTTCCAGGCTTCTCAAGAGGTTTCTACAACCATCACAACATGGGGAGAAACTTCAGCTAGCCTAATCAAACCAACGTGGCATAGATGAAAGTCGGTGTGTGCATTCTACCTGCCAAGAGAGTTCCATTATCCAGTTCCCAAAGTAAAGTCTCCTTTAAGTATTACCATCATCAATCTGAGTGTATTTCGAACCAGGTGTTCTAAAATGGCCTGAGATTTCTCTTTAAAAAGTTAAACAAAGTACTATTAGCTTTGGCTCCCCCAAGACAAGGATGAAATCAGATGCCTTCTCTCTAGCATCAAAGCCAGGTCATGAAAGGAATTCAGCACATGCTTGACTGGGCTATGGAAGACGTAACTGCCAAGGGCTAGGGGCGGATTCAAGCCATACACACTGCTTTAAAAAAAAAAAGAAAAAGAAAAAAGGCCACAGCTTGAGGGAATTATGTAAATCCCTCTCTCCCGACCCCTTTACCCAAAAGAGCAAATAAGCCATGGGCTAAGCCCAGTGGCATGTTTAGTTTCTTAAAGTAGTAAATTAGACAGCCGATGACCAATCTTACTGAAAAGAACAGAGGAAGAGGTTTTTTAGCTACAAGGATGGAGATTGCCAGGTCCAGACAAGGTCCCCTGATGACAGGAGAACACGATCATTCCCTCCCTTCCAGGCGGTTCACCCGGTTTGCTGAACATAATCTCCAAGCATGTGCTGAGGTCACTGGGAAGGTGCCAGCTGCTTCGAGGTCTCGCCAAGCTTAAGATTAGCAGCCAAAGCCATCAGAAGCGAAGGATGGTAGCTACCATATCTGCTGTTGGGCTCTGAGCACTTGAAGTAACATCAGATTACTTTATGTATGAATATATAGATAAATAAGTCCCCCAAATGTGGCTTCTATTTGGAATTAGTAATTAATTTGGACAAGAGTTAACTGGCCCATTGTTCATCCAGTGGCCAGGAATGAGATTCTGGAGTCCACAGTACTGTTAAATAATTCATACCATTGCTACTTTTATCAGCACCACCAACGTGGAAAAAGGGAGGCATGAATCACTTCCTCTTTATTCTCCCGTAGACACCATTCTCTCTCCAGCCCAAGTTCATTGCAGCAAGAAAGACAATAAAGCAAACCATTCAACTCTTCACCATAGTCCTTTAGCCAACAATGGACTAGTAAATGTTTAGCAGATGGTTTCCTGTGAAAGAAAGGAGGCCTGTGTTCATAAGTTCTGCCAATTTCCAAAGTGTAAATATTTCTCTTTTGGCCAATTCCAACATCCAGTGGGACGTCACTGGACTCACACGTGGGAAAAGATAAGCAAAAGCATGCTATTGTTTTTATTTTCTCTGCTCACATGTATGTGAGCCATGTCCAGACTACAGAAGTCATAAAAATTGTCATAAATTATAGTAAAATAATCAAGAAGTAATGAATTTAGTATATCTCTGATCTTTGTTCACCAATAATTTAATATTTAGAAATCTGCTGTGTTTAACCAACAGTTCACAAAAGTCCTGACAATATAGCAAATGAGCCACAATGGGTTGGCTCCAGATTCTAAGCCTATCTACCTGTGAGCACAGTGTTACACACAAGTCATCTTCAGCATCAAAAGATTACACTGATTTATAGGAAGGAAGGCTTCCCCATAATTCAAGAGAAGTTTAAAGAAGAAAAATAGTCCTTTGATATTCTCTGAAAAATTCTTCTTAGGAGACAGCCGCTATTCTCTGGGGTCCTTGAACATGGAGAAGATTTGGTTCCTACGCAGGAAAACGCAGTGCAAGTTTTCGTGTTGGAATCTCTGTGACTTACAAAGTTGGAAGGAAAAACAACACAAGCTGCCATCTTACCTCTGCCTCTCCATGGCTATGTGGCTTCAGGCAAGTGACCTCATCCTTCTTGGCCTCTGTTTTCATCATCTGCAGAATGGGGACAGCACCATTCTCCATGTGTGGCTGTGAGGCAGATGAGATCATGTGTTCCATTTGACTTCATAATCTGTGAAACATCACAGAAGTGTAAGACTTTACGTCTATGCGTGGAATGAGACAGAAACCTAGAGTGAGAAAGAGCTGGGTGGGGAAGGAAGGAGGAAGAAGGCAGTTAGACAAATGACAATGGAAGAAACCAGGAAGACAAGGTTTGGAGTAGGAGTAGGATAAAGGAAGCAGGAGTGAGAGAAGGCAGCCCATAATCCATCATACTTAGAGTCATCACCACAATGCTTTTCCACACTCAGGTCATACTGCTGCAAGTTCCTTATTTCTTAACTGTTTCCATATGTAGACCACTGCCACCATTAGAATTATCTGCTGCCACAACTCTGTGTGGATGAAAAGAACTTTCTTTAGTTCAGCCATGTTTCTGCTTTGTTTGACAAGCAGCTTGAAATACTATTGAGCCTCAAAGAGGGGGAAAAAATGAAAATCGATTTCAATCAAGGCACTGACTTGCTGTGGTAATGCCATCATTAATCATTTATTTTTGTGCAAGGATTCTTAGACCATTCTTTGAAAGGCACGGCTTTCTCTGGCTAAAACAGATTGAAATTGCCTTGATAGGTAGATGTTTAGTATCAAAAGGACTCAGCACAGGCACACTATGGGCATCTTCTTGTGACAGGAGCAGGAGGGAGGCAAGCCAAGAGTGAATAGCTGCTTAGTGAGCAGGCAGAGAGGTGCTGAGGAGACCCAACACAATGGCTTTTGTCTTAGTCCAGTCTGTACTACTATAACACAATGCCTGGGACTAGCTAGTTTATAAAGTCCAGAAATTTCTTTCTGAAAGTTCTGGACATTGAGAAGCACCTGCAAGTTCCTTTGTCCTGTGAAGGATGCTCTCTGCTTAAAAGATGGTACTTCACCGTGCTCTCCCCAGAAGAGATGATCGCTGTGTCCTTACATGGTGAAAAGCTGAAAGGCAGAAGGGGTTGAAACTCTGTGAGACCTCTGTGGCACGGCCTGCACCTACTCATAAGGGAGGTCTCAAGATTTAATCACATCTTAAATAATCCACTTAACATTACCGCATTGACCTTTGAGATTCTGTAGGAGGGGACACCAGCAATCAAACCACAACAGCTTCCAATACTCTCCCACATCTGAGGTCATTTTGCCATGATAGAAATCTCCAGCCTCAGGCCACATTCCTCAAGTTCCTTAACTGAGTTTCACCACCTTCAGCCAGTCTCTTACACACGCTGTGATATTCCTTCCTACCAAATACACCCAGCTCTGTCAGTTAGTAGTAGGTCAACTTGACACAAGCCAGTGTCATTTGAGAAGAGAGATGCACAATGCAGGAAATGACCTTGTAAGATTGGCCTTCGACAAGCTTATAGACTATTGTCTTGATGTTCGAGGAGCCAGCTCACTGTGGGAAGGTGGTCTCCAGCAGGCTGAGCAAGGTAGGGAGGAGAGCCAATAAGCTACGGTCAAAGAACTCTTGCTCTGATTTCTCTCACTGATGGAGTGTGACCAAAGAATTTTAAGGTGAAGTAAAGCCTTTCCTCCCCAAGTTGCCTTCATTACAGCAATAAAAACCCTAACTAAGACACCAGTCAAGGGAACTCACAAAATGCATTCCTCTTAGGGTCTCTCATTTCCCAGGACACCCCAAGCCCCAGCTCCATATTTTTCTGTGGAGCCACTGTAGAACAATTTACCAATTTTAAATGTAAGTATTTGCAATATTTCTTCCTTCTATTTTTATCTGCACATCCCAAGTCTCTCCAATTTCTCTGGTCTTGACTGGACAAGGGGATCTACTTTGCACTGGTAGCTCTGCTCCAGCCGCTCTCATCTCCTACGGATGCCCACGGCAACTAGAGTGGTATGTTGAGATGCATCTTTCATCCAGTTCCACTCAGCTCTCATTTTTTCATTGCTTATGGCTGCCCTCTAGGACAGAAGTCCTTCTGAACCTGATCTGTAAGCTCTTAGGATCTGAACAACTTTTCTTGCCCCACTTCTTCCCCGTGAAGCCCTACTCTAATTGTTCCAAGTCACAATTTACTGCCCAAGAGACCATGCTACCTATGTGATGCTACCTATGGGCGTGTTATTGTCTTCTTTAAGAACATGTCATCTGATCCATTGCTATTGCTTCTTCTCCTGGTAAAGGTCTCTCCCATCCCTACAGTCTCATCTCAAATACCATATGCTCTTATAAGATTTTTAATTACTCTCTTAATTGAATGTGATCTTAATTTTATGTGATTCAGTGTAATAATTTGACACTTGTATGTAGTATGGAATGGCAAATTTGGGATAGTTGCATTTCTATATAGTTTTCCTAGATTTTTTATTAGAATTCATATATTTACTTATGGGGTATCTAATATGTGTGTACAATAGGTACTAATTAATTTGAGGTAATGAGTGGTTCCTTGTTATCATTTCTCTTGAGGTAATGAGTGGTTCCTTGTTATCATTTCTCTGGACTTGGAGGCTTCTGATTCCTTTTTAAAATTTATTGTAATGCCTCCTATCATTCATAAGTATATTAAAGGTTTCTTCAAACTACACTTCCTTTCCAGTTCTAAACTACATAACATGAAATTAGCTCTGTTGTCTAAGTATTAGAATACTTGTCACCTAACCTATTATCAACCCGCTCCTCCCTGCCTCTAGTAGTGACTGCTGTACTCTATGGGAAATTTATCTTTCTCTTCCTGACATTTCACCTAACATAACAGTTTCATCTATTTTGCTGCAAATAATGAGATATTCCTTTTTATATGTGAATAATTGCTACTGTTTATATACACCACATTTTCTTTGTCCATCAGCCCCTTAATAAGAAGCCAAATTTTAGCAATTGTAGATAGTGCAGTAACAAGCAGATCTCTGTCATTTCTTTCGCATGTGCACTCAGAGGTGAGATGGCTACATTCTGTGGTAGACAGTATCATAGAAATCCTCAGCCCTGTGTTCCATAGTAACTGTAGTTAATTTATATCCTTACCAACAGCGGGTGGATTCCCTTTTCTCCATATTCCTGCCAGACTTTGGCACATGTGGTGTGTGTGTGTGTGTGTGTGTGTGTGTGTGTGTGTG